>JBBMKA010000001.1:1977956-2013151 GCA_037833695.1 Sechiopsis laciniata
TTTGAAGGCTCTTGGCATGCTTTTAAACTCTTTGTGACCATCCTAGAGTAAATGAAGCCCTTCTTGATCTATCTTGATGCCTTTGTTCCATAAATAAAGCTTGAGTTCAACCTTGTTTGAACTTGTCTTCATTTAATGTAATTCTTATTTGAAGTTTTCATTTGATCTAGTATTTGCATGATAAGATTCATTTCACATTTAGTTATTTTTCAGAGATAATGAGTAAATTTGTTGGATATGGATTGATCAGCATATAACTTCAGAAGTTTTTACAAAAATGGTAACATCACATGGAGTACAATTAGAGAAAAAGAAAAACCAACCTCACTTTTTTTATGATCCTGTTCTTGGTCTGGCTAGTTCTAGGCTTCTCACTCCCAAAAGCTCTCTCTGATTTATTATAATATTTAGTTTTTTTTGTAAGGTTTTTCCTTACCATGTATAGAGGAACATAATACTACCAGCTTATTTGATAGGGTTGGTAAATTTTCTCTTCCTCTCTAACCTTGCTGAAGCAACAAGGTATGACATTGATCCTTTCTATAATGTTGAGTTCTGTCATTTTTCTGACCCTAAAAACAAAGAACAGGGAGCCAATCCTTTTATTCATTGACCAATGTAGATTGACAAAACCATTCCCCTGCACCCAATCAATCCCCATCTCTATCCAACATTCTTCTTACGAGAATTATTTAGGTCATGCCCATCCAAAAAGTAGAAATATAAAATAAAGAAAAATAGAATGTGGTTCATAATAGATCACATAAGTTGACATTAATATTTAGGTCATGTCCAAATATGACATAAATATTCCTCTTCTTCTTACTCGACATAAAATTCTCAACCAACCTATTTCTTCCATACAAACTAGCTCATATCCCACATCCCCACAGAACATTGAACCAACTCCCTTCCAAATTACCTACCCAGAAAGAAAACTTTTCCTTTTAGATTTGACTCCCCAATTCATCCCTCCACCTATCTTGAACCGGTGATTCTTTGGCTAAAAACACTAGTTCTTGACATCACTCCCCATTCTACTAAACTTGCCAAGCAAGCAAAGAAAGAGAGGAAGAAGTATAAGGGTGACATAGAAATCAACAATTTTATAACCTCCATTAATTGTGAGGCATCAACAAGGGTCTTCGAACAGGGCAGGGCAGGTAGTATGTGGATCTGTTTTATGTTAACTGTCTCATATATTATCATAACAAAAGGAAAACAGAAAGACATAGGTTACTCTAGATCTGGTTTAGAGTAAAGCTTATTTCATGAGTTCTCGAGAACTCATTCCTTATGTTTTCCCTATTCTTTCCACATAATCCTTAATTTTAGAGTTAGTGTTATTTAAGCCGTCTTTTAAGTTGCTCGGTTCAGGTAGGTGTTTAGCTGAGCAAGGGAAGCGAAGATAAGTAAGCTTATCTCCCCTAGGGAGAGGATAAAGAGAAAGGAAAAGTTGTGAGACTTTGACTTTAATAGTTTTTGTTAACCTTATATATTAAGAGCTACATATTCGTTTGATAATTTAAAGTGTTACTGAGGGAAAGAGAAAAATGAACTAAGAAAGAAAGGCAGTTTACGAGGTTAAGAAGGTTTGGAGGTAAGCCCCTTGAAAGAGTTGGAAAGTCAATGTGCACTGTCTCCACTTAAACAAGTAAATGATCCACGTTTAGCTTCTGGCTGGTTGACCTTTAAGTTTCATCCCCAGTTGTAGATAGACCTTGAAAGCAACTTTTTTTAGTTCTTATATTCTATTATGAGGAGCAAAGAAATGTTTCCCTTATGTTTAAACCCCTTTGTAAATATCTAACTTATAAAATAAAACCTACCATGCGTGTTTACTTCATGCATGAAAAATGCCAAGTTAAAACTAAAATAGTCATTTAAAATATGTTGATTTATTAAATTAAAAAGAGTTATTCTAAACAAAGTTGGGAAACCATAGCAAAATACTTAAAACAAAAATAGAATCACAAAACAACCTTAAATAAACAACATTCTTAAATAGTCATGTTTGGAAGGAAAAATACTCAAATAAAAATAAGAGACACAATTGGAGTTCCTATTGTCAAATTTTAGGAGTCTTGTTTAGCATCCTAGTACAAGTTACCCTGGGGATAAATCTACAGTAGAAAAGATCAGTCAAGAAAGTCAGTAAAAATCTTCTAAAAATGTGCAACATGCATATAGACCAATGAGCACAACCAAAACACAATAAGTATAGCCATTGCACTGTCTAGCTGACGCACAAAGGGTCCACAAACCTAAGCTCTATGTAAGGCCCCACAAACCTAAGCTCACCCTTGGAAAATGTATTTATATTGGAGGGCAATTTGAGTGCAGTCAACATGATGTTACACATTTTTATTTTTTCTTTAAAAAAAAAAAAGTTGGCTGAGATGTGTGGTGTAGAGGGCCTATCTCGTGACCTTAGCCATTAATTATTAATTAAAGCTAAAAAAGACTTTAGAGGCATTTTGGCCATTTGAGCATTTAAGAATAAAAGGGTTATTTGTGCTAAAAAGGGCATATCATTGTATTGAAAAAATCAAATAAGTTGATTGATATGAATATTAATGGACAAAAATAATACGAAATATCAAGACAAATACTTATTTAAAACCTAGAAACTCAATTAAAATAATAATTTAACCTTCAATCCGTATAAGATTATTATTCAAACCATAATGAATAATCATTAAAATGGTAAAACATATACATAGTATGTATTTTCCGTTACCCAATTCAATGTATATTACTCTAAAATCCAAACCATGAAAACCCAATTAATAATAATAAAAAAAACAATACTTACAAAAAACATATACCAACTTTATAATTATCACATATTCTATATATAAATTTGTAATATGTAATCAACATGAGTTCTTAAATTATACCATTCCTAATAATCTAACTTGTGTTAAAAGCAGAACAAACCCTTCGAATCTCTCCTTGAGAGCCCGTTTTGATCCCAATCTGTCCCATTCTAACCATGGAGTTGACAAAATCCTCCTCAAATGAGGGGCCAAGAATGTGGGTCAGGGGGCTGACGTACGAGTCCATGACAGCTCGGGTCGTAGGATCGTCGTTAAGTCGGGCATCAGAAGCGAGGATGGAGAAGCCTTGTCTGATGTTTTGGAGAATGCTAATGTCGAAGGTGTGGGGGCTGCCATGGTCGATGCTGATCCGGGTGTCGATATCATTTCGAGGGCATTGCGACTTCAACTCCGATAGAAGTATCGGGCTTATATCTGGGTCCGAGCCGCCGCCCGAGTTGAAGTCGTAAAGGCGTTTTGTCATGAAGAAGCATGCCGTAGTTCCAATTGTGTGTGCCCCTGTGTGTTGCAAAAAAAAGATTGTGAATTGAATTAACCATAGTGGTTTAGGTTTGAATGATGCTTTCTAAAAGAAAAAAAAAATAGAACATAAGTTTTTTAGAATATTAAATATGGCCTTTGGGAATCCCCATTTCTATGTAATAAGTTATAGCACAAAAAGTAGAAATGTGAATCATCAAGTATATTATAGTGGCCTTTGGGAATTATTATTATTATTTATTTGGACAATTGGACCTAAGAAGGGTTCATAAATCATATAAATGGGGGAAGTGTAAGCTTTATGGTTTTGCCATTTATATGGCCTCTTCAATGTTTGGACAAAACTTACTCTTCTTTTCTTTATTCTTCATCAACATCGTTTTCGAACATTTGTAAGTGTGGGATTGAAAAGGAAAACTAGAAGGTTAAATTAAATATACCTATTTTTTCCACTTCGGTCCTCGATCTTTTAAAAAATTTCAATTTTGTTGTTGATGTAGTATTTTTTTTTTTTTTTTTTTTTTTTTTAATATTTTTTGAGACAATTGTTAATGTCAGTATTGAAGAACCTTAGTTAGGCGTTATTCTCTTCCTCGAAAACGATAAAGAAATTGTGAATAAACGCACTCAAAACAAAACTACATTAAAGAATTTAAATGTTTAAAAACTACATTAAAGAAAAAGCAGAGTTTTATGGCATAACCTAAGACAATGGTATCTTAAGAAGTTAAAGAGTTTCAATTCTAAAAAAACTTTAAAACCAAGTTGCTACTAAACCGGGCTTTAATACTGATCTATAAATTTCGTGTTAACAAATTTAATGACATAACCAAAATAAATTTAATTATGCTAAAAACTGATTATATATTAATTTATAGAGTAGGGAGATATATGTTAAAAAAATGTGTTTGAATCACTGCCAAATTATTATTTTTTGTTATTGACCGAATGAGTCGGTCACGCAGTTGGTTATCTTGTTTTGTGTTAAATCCATTTTAACTTTACGGTCACGAGTTCGAGTCCGAAAATTGGTATTTGACTCTCATATTATTTGAGAGCTATTATGCCCACTATGTAAGGTTTGTGGGTTTGTTGATCCTCCTCTCCCAATTGGTACTAAAAAAAAATGTTAGTGACATCAATATATTTTCATGACCAAGAAATTATGAATTCAAATCCACTCTTCCAATTGTTGTTAAACTAAAAAAGAAGTTCATTTTTAAACTTTTTTATTTAATAGGTGAGAGGTTTAAAATCACAATTTTTAGACTTTGTTTGATAACCATTTTGTTTTTAATTTTTGGTTTTTGAAATTTAAGTCTATAACAACTACCTTACTATAAGTTTTTTCTTACTTGGATATCTATATCTTACTTATATTTTAAGAAATCAAACCAAATTTTAGAAAAAAAAAGTAGTTTCCAAAACCTTATTTTTGTTTTTGAAATTTGGTTAACACTCTCGTACTTTCTCAAGGAAAGATGGATACATTGTATGAAAGATAGAACACATTGTAAAAAACTTGGGTAAAAATAAGGTTAAATTTCAAAATAAAAAATAAAAAATAAAATAATTATCAAAGGGGTATTTAATTATCTTGATGCAACATGTGATTTGAGTTTTAGAGTTAAAATGTTGTTAGCACAAGTTGAAAACTAAACTCATGTGTATTATTGGTTGGCTTACCAAACATGTATGAGAAAGAAAGAAAAGTACCACTGAGTAAAACCAAGTCTTTGTCTGTCATCCCTTTCTTTGCAAATTTGTTCTTCAAAACCTGAACTGAATCACTCACGTCTGGCATCCCATCCGCTAGAGAAACATGGGAAACCCTACCGTCTCTCCGGCCAGTCGGAACCTCGTACTCCGGTCCATTTGCCTATAATTACAATAACAAATCAAAACCTCGAGTCCCTTCAAATACTCTCTGATAAAACTTAAATTTTAATTCTTACCATAACAATGGCGTCTCTAGCAGCCATAGCCACAATGTCAGCACAAGAAACCACTCCTGGACATCGTTCTTCCAATGCTTCCTTTGCTCTCTCTATCACCTCGAAACCCCTCACCCCTTGATGTCCAAAAGCATCTTTTTCGGGGTTTGGGACGCTTTCGATCAAGATCGAACCGTCGCAACCCTGGTGAACAAGGTTGGGTTAAGAGTTTGCTTCCAATGACTTTCTAAAAATATGATATTTTTAAAAATTAAGCCTATAAATGTTGCTCATAATAATTTTTCTGCCTAAAACTTAAATATATATTTTTTATCATAGAAAATTTAGATAAAACAAGCTTAATTTCAGAAACCAAAAAATCATAGAACTAACAAACGTGCGTTATATATTTTGATTTGAATGCATTGAAGCACTTCTAACCTCGACGAAACAGTCGTGAAAGTGAAGGCGGAGCAACACCGCCGCCATGTTCGCATCGTTTTGAGCAGCATTGTTTACGACGGAGCGAACAATGGACTCAGCTGCAGGACAAGTTCGAGCATAGAATCCTAATTTCAGCTGCCCTTCAGAAATGGCAGCAAAGCAACTGAGAAATAGCAAAAGATTGAAATTGAAAATCATCATGAAATTCCCCATGGATTTGCAGAAAAAGAAAAAGAGCAAAAAGTTTGATTTTTTTTTTCTTATAATCAAATGGTGAGGTTCTAATATATATAAATTTGATAAACAGAGGAAGGTCTTGAATAAACAGAGGAAGTTGAAAGCTTTCACAATTTAAAAAACTTTTCACTTCTTAATTTGCTTCCTAATTCTCTTGCGTTTTCAATTAGCTAATTCTAATTTTACTCGCTCAAGAGTGGCACATGCAAAAAGTCTATGATGACTCAATTTTCCACATCTCGGATTATTATATTTGTATCTTTTTTTTCTTTCTTTCTACTTTTGCTCTTCTTACCTTGCAAAAAGTATTATAAACAAATTATAAATTTGATTGTCCAAAGAATTTACCCTACATCCTACATTCCATCTTTCGTATTATATTTTCTCCACAATTTTTAAAATAATTCATTTATAGTACATTAATTTTTATCAGTGATAGAGTTATTGAATTCTATCGGTGATTGAATTTTATACTCAATTTGAATTTCCTGTTATAAATGAATTAGTTTTGGTTTTGTGATATAGATAAAAATATTTTGCAATTTTTTATTACACATGCGAAATCCCATTCTTGAAATGTAGTTTTTATAATTTAAAAAATTAAAATTTAATCTTGTATTTTGGGTTTTTATATATTAATTTTAATTTAGAGAATTGTCGTGTGTAATAAAAAAAAACTAAAAAAAAAACTTTATAAATAAATATTTTTTAAATGAAATTCTTGCATACAGAAAATTGGGGTATGTATAGTAAAAAGTTGAAAAAACTTATGCATCAATGATTGAGTACAACAAATTGTCTTCACTCAGTGCATCTTCGATCAATACCACAAATAATCTTCAATTAATATCATAAACAATCTTCAATTATTGCAGTAGATAGTTTTCAATCTATAGATAGTGAAAGTCAAATTTGCAATATACAAACAAAAAAATGTCCAAAATTTTGTTATGGATAAAATATTTTTTAAAAAAAGAATGCTATAATTAAAATAGACTACCAAAAAGCAAGCAAAATTCCTTTAATTTATCCATTTTCAAATGTCCATTTTTATTTTAATAATTAATAATAATATTAATAGTTTCAATACAAAAGTTACACAAAACTGTTTCTCAAAATTAAAACTAAACCAAATAATAATAATTTTGATTTATGCATTTTCAAATTCTAGTTCTAATATATTCAATAAAAAATAAAATTATATGGATAACTTTAATTCAAAAAATTGTACAATGGAAACATATATATATATATATATTTGAGAACAAATGGAAACATATTTCTAAAATTAAGAAAAAGTAGTTTTTTAAATACTAGCTAATAATTTATTTATTTTTGTTTAGAAGTTTAATAAAAGAAAAAAAAAAGTTACATCATACATACTGTCCATGTACTTTTTAATTTCACGACAAACCAAAAGGAGTAATTCTCACAACTCCAAAACACTTCTCTTCTACTACTCCAAATCTAAAAGGAGTTTTTTATTTTTATTTTTTACTTTTTTCATTGAAATGATAATGTTCGACTTACCCCTTATGACTTTTTAAAAAAAAAAAAAAAAAAAAAAATTTTAAATCATAAAAAAATCTCATATCAATAAAGTTGTTGTCTCATCCTTATATATTAAGATCTCCCCTTAACTTGACAATGTGAGATTTTGTTCGCTTTTTTTACTTTTTCGAACACTTCAAAATATATCTACTTGTCTATATCGAGGAGACCTCCCATCGAACAAAGTGTACTCCGATATCACTTGTTAGGGAAAATTAACATCCATGTATGCCTCCACATTGATATGATATTGTTCAATTTGAACAAAAACTCTCATAAGTTTGTTTTTTGTCAACTTCCAAGACACCTTATATCAATGGAATTGTTAGCCAGTTCCTATATATCCAATATCTTCCCCTCAACTTAGCAATATGAGACTTTGTTCGCATGCGTTAGCAACATGTACCTTGAAATAATTTTATTAATATTAATAAGCTCACAACAACCAATGCTTTATTTAAAAGAAAAACAATTTTTTGTGTGTGTGGAATCTCCAACCTCACCACCAATTTCTCAAAACAAGAATATAATCCAGGTGGAGACGACGTAGATTGAAATGATTTGGATGATGGAAAGAGAAAGATAAACTACATCCTATATGATCCAACACTATATTATTGATGCCATTTTCTGAAAACAATGTTCTCATGATTTAACATGTTGATAGCAAATAGAATTTAGAAGGAAGCAAATAATTCCCTACCATACTATTTACCTAAATATCACGATATATATATTCCACCATTTCCATAATTTTCTTAAATGCAAGGTATATTCTTCTTCATCTCTCGGCTCCCTATGATAGCATATATCCATTTTTCTTTGGATAGTTTGAACAACTTTGAAAAGTTCAAAGCCAAGTTCCATAAATAAATATTCTAAATATTATTTCCTTCGAGAAAAAGAAAAGAGGGAAATATTGTTCTATTAATAGCCAAACTAAAATAACCTTTGATGACAAACATATTACTAAGCCTCCCACTTTTTGATGCTAAAATAATGGGAAACCCAACGTTGATAGAACGTTGAATTTGAGGAAGAAAAAAGAGAGAAAAACACACTAAAAATAGATATATGATAACTATACAAAAAACAAAAGCAAAAGCAAAAGAAAAGATTAGAATTAGGGAGTAGAAACACAATAAGAAATCATCTTCCTCTTCTTCTTCTTCCTTTTCCTTCTAAACATTAAAAGAAAAAAAGAAAAAAAAATCCAAAAAGAAACTCATTCCAAGACATTATTTGGGAACCCCAACCATGGCACCAAGCAAAATGAGAAGAGCCTTAGGGGCAGTGAAGGACAAGACAAGCATAGGGTTGGCAAAAGTGGGATCCAGCAACTCATTATCGGATTTGGAAGTGGCCATTGTGAAAGCCACAAGACATGAAGAGTACCCAGCCGAGGAGCGACACTTGCGCGAGATCCTAAGCCTGACCTGCTACTCGAGAGCGCACATAACCGCATGTGTGCATACGCTGTCGAGGCGCCTCAACAAGACGAAGAATTGGATAGTTGCCCTCAAAACTCTAATGCTAATTCAGCGTTTGGTGTCGGAAGGGGACCCGGCTTATGAACAAGAGATCTTTTTCTCCACAAGGCGTGGGACGAGGTTCCTTAACATGTCGGATTTTAGGGACACCTCTCTATCGAACTCGTGGGATTACTCTGCTTTTGTTCGTACTTATGCTCTGTACCTTGATGAAAGGCTTGAGTTTCGAATGCAAAGTCGAAGGGGGAAACGAAGCGCTTTTGGATCGGAGGATGAAGAAGAGGAACAAAATAGTAAAAGCAATAACAATAATAACGACAATAGTCAGACCATTGTAGTAAGATCCACACCTATACAAGAAATGGCATCAGAACATATATTCTCAAGGATACAACATTTGCAGCAGCTTCTTGAACGGTTTTTGGCTTGTCGTCCTACAGGTTCGTTTCATTTATGTATGATTGCATTTCCAAAGCAAAGAAAATGGATTTCTTTGCTTTTAAAATTTTCTCCATATTTCAAATCATTTTCGTTTAGAGGATTAACACGAGATTCTATTTCAAAATAAATTTACAATAACTCGTGTATCTTATAGATTCTTAATATGCACCTCAATTAAAAAGTGGGTGTTTTTTTTCTTTGAAAAACTTACGAGATTAGTCAAATATAGAAAATAATTATAAATATAATCCATTTTTAAAAAATCAATAATTATAATCATGAGTAATACTTTTTTATAATGTTGTACTAATAATACATAATATTGTATTAATGAGTATTTATAATACAATATTAATGATTATAGATGCAAATACTTTAAAATTTGCCTATATTTATAATTATTTTGCGAGACTAACCTCCGATAAATAATGCAAATACTATAATCCTATATTCATTATTTTTGGATCAAATCTTTCTTGTGAGTTCTATGCACGAGGTTCGATTTCAAATCTAATTGACAAGGAAAGAAGTGACTTCTAAATCTCATTAAAAATGTTAGACATTTCAAATTTTCAACATAGGAACACCAACATCACACATTAAAAATGTTTGATTGACTTCTGTTTTATGTTTTTTTTTGTTTGAATGGGCGTTGGTTGTATAGGTGCAGCAAAGAACAACAGAGTGGTGTTAGTAGCATTGCATCCAATTGTGAAGGAGAGTTTCCAAATATATTACGACATAACCGAAATCATGGGAATCCTAATCGATCGTTTCATGGAATTGAACATTCATGATTGTGTCAAAGTGTACGAGATTTTCTGTCGTGTTGGGAAGCAATTTGATGAGTTAGAATTGTTCTATTCTTGGTCCAGAAGTACTGGAATTGCTCGATCCTCCGAATACCCAGATGTCGAAAAGATTACTCCCAAGAAACTTGAAGTCATGGATGAGTTCATCAAAGACAAGTCTGCTTTGGCTCAATGCCAAAGAGACAGAGAAAAAAACCAAGTGGAAATAACAGAAGAACCAAAAGAAGAAGAAGAAAAAGAAGAAGAACAAGACATGAATTCTATTAAAGCTCTTCCACCACCTGAGGGTTTCAAAGAAGAAGAAGAAACAGCCATTGAAGTAGTAAAGGAAGAGAATGTTGATAATGATGAGGAGTTGAAACAAGAAGAAAAGAACAAGAATGAGAATGTTAATTTAATGGGTGATTTGTTGAATCTTGATGAAGGGATTGCAATTACAAGAGAACAAAATGCAGATAAATTGGCTATGGCATTGTTTGATGGATGTGCTCCCACTAATGGAACTTCACCAGCTCTTCCATGGAAAGCATTTAGTGATGACACACCAGATTGGGAATCTGCTTTGGTTCAATCAGCAAGCCATTTGTCAAATCAAAGAGCTGACCTTGGTGGGGGTTTTGATATGCTTCTCTTGGATGGCATGTATAAGCAAACAGCAATTGTTTCCACAATGTCTGGCTCTGGCTATGGAGTGAGTGGTAGTGCCAGTAGCATGGCTCTTGGGTCTGCAGGGAGGCCAGCCATGCTTGCCTTGCCTGCCCCTCCGACCTCTGAGGCTGGTGCAAGAGTCTCGTCGGTTGTCAGCGACCCGTTCGCCTCGTCTGTGGCTGTGGCACCGCCCTCGTACGTCCAGATGTCGGAGATGGAGAAGAAGCAAAAGATGTTGGTAGAGGAGCAACTCATGTGGCAACAATATGCAAGGGATGGGAGACAGATGCAACACAACCCTTATACAGGAGGTTTCACACATAGTTACTAGGAATTTGGCTCACTTGTTCTCATTCAACTCTCTTTGTAACTTTATGGTCCTTTAGTTTATTCCTTTTCTTTTTACTTTATTTTTTAATTTTTTTTTTCTATTTAGTAAAGGACACAACCATTTGTATGCGCTGTTACTTTTGATAGGGATGTCACAAAGGTAAGTAAATAAGTTATGCTACAAAAAAAAAGAGATAACGATAAATTGCCAACAACAAAAATCGTCGACTAAACCACGTGGGGTGGATGGAGACATCTACCTGCGGTGTGTTTTTGTCTTGTCAAACGTCAGCGAAAGCTTTTCAAGGTGGCTTTCGTCTACAATCTTTTTTTGGCCATTGTTGAGCCCTTAATATTTTTTACAAATAGACAATTGAAGAAAATATTAAGATCGCAGAACTAGTTATTGAGTACCTAGTTTCCCTCTACCAAAAAATACTTTCGCACTTAATGATTTACGGTAGAACCAGCTTCTGCTGCGGACTCCGTACTAACTCGGGGTGATGCGAGCAATAGTGAGGTTATTCCTAACTCCCTGAATGATGCAAAGACTTGCCTTCAACCTATTGTAACATACTAGGTCATCATGTGGTTCCTTCTTCCGAGCTCACTGCAAGTTATATACGTGGGTAGCTAATCGACGCATATGTATAAAATAGTAAATGCAACAGTGTAAAACTCTCTTACCTATGCTCCTAGCATGTTTCTACTCGAGGCTATTCATTCAAGACTCCTATAACGCAGCATAGCAATAAAAACCAGTAAGAAGTTTAAATCAGACGATTTTATTACGACTACTAAATGTTTGAAGCTACAACTACTCGTAAGAAAAACAATAAAAATGGAATTGGCGCGGTTGTGAAGTGTGCAGTCCCCTTGTCATCGGTTCCTACGAACACCACCAGTTGCTTCTCGTATAGATTGGCTTCTGGCCATCGACCAGCTCACCTAACCTCAGCTTCCTTCTTGCGATTTATAGAGTTGATTTACTTGGTTAGCAAGTCTAGGTGAGCTGGATAATCCTCATTAATGCAGGATCTCTTGATTTTCGTTAGAATTTATTTGATTGACACCAATTTAATTTCTTGATTGATTCTCCGTTATTTCTTAGTTGGTGTGATTCTTCGAACACGACTGCCGAGTGAGTCTTTTGTGTGTGTCACCGTTCGCATTGCTTTGTCCCCTGGTGCATTATAAATAAACTAATGATAAATTCTAAGTATAAGACTTTATTGCTAAAGCCTCACGGTTTGGAATCGCATTCACACAAGTATACGCAGTAGAAAGTTCAACAAGTGATATGTATTTATATTTTATCGTTCTCCTCAGGAATTGATGTCTATAATCAGTTAATGAATCTAAGAGTCGTGAAAGAAAGTAAAAGAATGGTGTTGGGATTTTGGTTTTGGTTTGTATCTAAATGCGAAAGTAAAATTAAAATGGGAAATGAACTAAGTAGGGCTCGGGTTAAATTTATGGGACGCATCTAACAATTCCTAGGGTAAATTGCGGTAAGTAGTAACTGCCATACTTCGCCTAAAAAACGTCCGCTTTTACTTTCGTTCGCATTAAGCCCAACTTCCATTGCGACTCAATGTAATTATCAATGGCGCAGCGTATGCAGTAGTTACGCGTTTATTCCTAAACTCCGATTTAAAGTACGAAAGACTTAATACTAACCTATTGAACATGCAAACTAACCTTAGGTTATTTCCTCTTCCGATTTACAACCTATTAGTGCATGTGGATGATCGATCGACATTTACTATTTAATTAAGATCCTAATTCAACATGCTTCAATTAACAACTCCATTTACCCTAGTACATGCTTTTTACAACCCGCACCCTTAACCTTCGCCTAAAATGTTTAGCCAGACATAGTAAGAAAAAAAAAATAAAGCGAAAGTCTTTTCAAAAGAAAATTGAATTAATTCAAATGCAAGAACTATTCGAAAAGAAATAATGGTGTTGAAAATAAATAAAGCATAAAATAAACAAAGAAAAGATAAACTGGAAAGCGGTAAATGGTGGCGACTGCTTAAAGAACAGGACTCCGTGTCAATAGGAACACGAACTTCGCTTCGAAATCCCACTCCCAAGTGTGGGAGGAGAACTCTGAAACATGCACACTTTCTCTCTTGGTTCTTCTTCTTTTTATAGGCTTGAGATGCTTGGAGACTAAAGAATCGACTTGGAAGGCAAGAACTAGATTTGGAAATATCTTTTATTGCCTTTTATTGCAATTTATCTTTGCCAGCTTATCCCCTAATTCTTGCAGCAGATTTCCTCTGATTTTTCAATCACATCTTTGCCGATTAAGGCATGAATCCCATGATCATTATAGTCTGTCTATTCTGCAATCTGTTAGTTGACATTAGTTCTTCATCCGATTCTTTCCTTATTGAGGCTTTTGCATCTGATCTGCAGTTTTTGCATAAATGTTTCCAGATCTGTATTGCTCTGATTTCTGCATCGCTTTGCATGAATTCTTTTTCGCAGTGGATATTTGTCCTTCGCAAATATTGTTTAGAAGATCCCGCGGTTTACAACCTCCAAAGTGTCCTGATGTGCATTTTGACCTTTCACTTCTCATTTGAATCCGATGCTAACCATATTTCCAATTCCTATAGATATAGCAATAAATTAGCGTAGCATGGGTTCTAGGCATTTATGTACAAAAAGCATTCAACATTCACATTTTACTCTAAAATGCGCTACTTCCCCTAGCCTTTTATATTTAAGCTCATAAATCATGCATGCATCTCATTTATATAAATTTCTCATCTTAATGCTATTCTAACTCTAAAGTTCATTCGATTAATGTACAAATACCTTTAGAATGTATTAATATATTAGCCTAAATAATGCTATATTTGAGAGCTATCAAACCCCCAAACTTGAATCATTGCTCGTCCCGAGTAATGCTCAATATATTAACGCGTAAGGAAATTTTTATAAATGCCTTTTAGTAAATGCCCTCAACAATGTTCTCATTATTGCAGTCTAATTAAGCAAACTTCGTCACAAGCTAAACGCATCAACTTCTATCCTACAGATTTTAGAGTCCTAGACTTTCTAAAACACTTTCCTTACTGATAACACTCTCTTCCAAGTTAGACTAAAAACTGAGCCCTTCTAGAGATTATTGCCTCCGATTCGAACCACTTCACTCAAACCCTCGATCATCTTAAGTTTGCCCAAAACATTCTGTCCGAGGCTATTTATTTGAGTTCTTTTGAGTAAAATTTTCCGCATGGCCACAGTTTCGTAAGGCTCGTTTGAGCTACATCTAAGTACTGAAATATCTTAAGCTTATGCTTGATTAGGTGGCCAGCGGAATATTTGGAATACCCATGGCCATTTTCTCTTCTTACCGTTTCATTTTTACCCAGAATGTTTTGATCTTTATTTTTCCGCAATATAATTTTTTAATTTTTGATTTTTTTTTTCAATGCTGCTCTCGATCACTCTTTTCTTTCTCAGCATTTCACTCATCGAGCTTGCCCTCACCCTCGAACTTAAAATCTTCATTGTCCTCAATGAAGGTGAGGCTTAGTTCCCCCAAACTTAATTTGTTCTAAGGTTTGAATTCCATATTTCAAGCTTTCAGTTTTAACCTTGGGAGTTAACTCATTTTTTATTCCGATCAGGAATTAGTGCATAATCAACTCAGTCCGTATTTTGGCTAGTCCATTCTCCTAAAATCCTAAGAATAAAGGTTGGTGTTCTAGATTGTTTAGAAATTTTGACTATATTAGACTACAACATCTAAGAGCAGAGCGAAGAAACATTTATATATAGCATTCACTGCTTTAATTTAAAGATGCATGAACATGAGCAAAATATTTTTCTATTTGATTCAGAATTTGCTTCCTTGGCCAGGGTAAACAAGAGCATTGAACAAATTTCAGCATAGATATATGAAAGGTAAGAAATAAAGACAAAAAAGGACAAAAACTTCCTTTCGTTTTCCATATGAATTTTGCTGTGATCGCATTGTTTCTATCGCTTCCTTCTAGGCTGCTGTTTGTTCATCTTATTTTATAGCCTGTTCAACTTCGCACTGCCAATACCTATTCGCTTTCCAATACAAAAATAAAGAAAACAAACATTAAACTATCATAACAAACTACTAAAAGCAAACCTAACCTAGCAAAATAAAATATAAAAAATTAGAAGCTTGTAAATACTCGGAGCTAAATTAATTTATACCGACTGCGCATGCTCCGAGCCTCGCATTCTAGGAATGTGTTATGCACACTTTGCTTTGGGCCATATAATGACCTTTGGAGCGAAACCATCTTTGATAGCTTGCTCTTGCCTTACTCCGTCATGCGCCTTAATGCGTGAAATTTCTATCAATGTCAGAGTTGATAGGGTGTGGAGCATCACATTAAAGCTCAATTGAATTGCCCATATATCTCTTCCTCGACTGATTAAATCATGATGCGTCTTGGGACATTATAGCAAGAAAACCTCGGACACCATTTCTGGCATTCCGTTGTCCTTAAAGCTATTTGTATTATTCCGTAGTTCTTCTTTTTCTTTCTCTTCCTCGGTAGGTTGAGGCTTTTCTTTTTCAGTCTCAGTTGCAGGTTCATCTTCCACAAAGCTGTTTGTTGAAGGATTTTCATCCTCATTTTGGCTTTCATCACTTGGGTTTTGCACAATGTAACTATTAGAACTTTCTTCTTTTCCTCCCACAACTACTTCCTTATTGTCAACTTCTGGAATCGCTTGAGTGACGAACCTTGCCCAAGCTTCTTCCTGCAGCTGATATCGCATATTCTAGTCTCTGTCTTCTTCTGCGCGCCTTAAAGTTATGGCCTTTTCATCTCACTTTATTATAGCTAACCTGAAATCTTCCCATGAGAGTTTAGTCTCATAAAAAAATTCCATTGCTGTTGCTCTATTAAGTACTTCAGCCCTCAAATATGTATCTTCTGATCTTGTATTTTTGGTTGCGTTTTCCTTGCATATTCCTCCTAGAGATCATTCGTGCTCGTGTTTGGTTTCTCGGGGTGTAAGAATGATGTCATTCTCCTTCATCCATTGCTGTCATCTTAGTCGCATCTCATTTGCCATATTTTTGTCCTCAGGAGATTGCTCACGATTGTACATAGGATACCCAGGTTCATGACGCCTCGATTCTTATGTGTGGTTCATATTGTTACGATCTCTTTTCAGACCATGTTGATTTTGAAAGATGCTGCTATGATCTCCTCCAAACTACGACTAATTCTCCCAATTAGGATACCCTGGATAGAACTCTGTTGTGTATGGCTCCTCGGCATAGCCTGATTGCTGATAAAAACGTGATTGCAAAAAAGTAATATTGTTGTTCCAATATTGATTCGCAAATTTATTGTACACTACCCTTTGTTATTGCTGCTTGTGGTAATATATTGGGACTTCTTTCCCTAGTAGGTTAGTATGCTTCGTGCTTCGCAGTGTTCTACAGTACACCTAGAATTATGAAGTAATTAGCGTTTTTGATAATTAAGAACTACTCTTAAACTAATACAACTAATTATAAATAAATCAATCCCCGACAACAGCGCCAAAAACTTAATGCAATTATTCGGTGCGTTATAAATAAAATAATGATAAATTCTAAGTATAAGACTTTATTGCTAAAGCCTCACGATTTGGAATCACATTCACACAAGTATACGCAGTCGAAAGTGCAGCATGTGATAGGTATTTATATTTTATCGTTCTCAATAGGGATTGATGTCTATAATCAGTTAATTAATCTAAGAGTCGTGCAAGAAAGTAAAGAGAATGGTGTTGGGATTTTGGTTTTGGTTTGTATCTACACTACTACAATTTTGGCTTTCTATGACAATTTTTAATTATCATAGTTGACTTATCATGACAATTATCCTCAAAATTATGCTATGTCATAGTATCTCCTATCATGATAAGCCTTTTATGACATATAATAAAAATGCCATAAAATATAATTTATGACAAGTATAAAATTGTCATAAATATTTTTTCACGACAGTTAAAAATTGTCATGAATAAATGAAAAATAGGGTTTATGATCTCTATTTATGACAATTTATAATTGTCATAAATCATGTTATTTTTGCAATTTTAACTTTTCTTACCATGACAGTTTCAGAATGTCATAAAATAGAGTTATTTTTCCAAATAAAATTTAATCATAAATTGTCATGAATCACATTTCATGACAGTTGTAATAGTCATAATTTCTATTTCTTGATAGTTTTAAATTGTCATAGATTAGATATCATGACAGTTATAATAGTCATGATTTCTATTTTATGATAATTTAAATTTGCCATGAAAGGTATACCATGACAGTTTTTAAATCCTAAAACTTGATATATTTCATTGATTTATTCATTTTATTCATGTCAATTACAATTAAACATATCAATTCAAAAACAACATTTAAACATTTCACTCATCACAATGCAAATAAGATCTTAACAAGTTTTTTACAAAGTAGTGTTTATATAAAAGTTGCAAGTGAAATTACACTTAATCTTTCATAAAACCTTGAATGAAAATCAAATACTTTGTCAACTTGTACGATAACTGACAACTTGGACGATAACTGTTGATGCAAAACTATCATTACCTTAAATAAAATACCTACACGATATAATTATAAAACTTTAAGTAAATGAAAACAAAATGTTACCAAATATATTATTATGTAAATTTTCGAATATAAATACAAAGTCACTAAGAGTATACTCAAATAGAGAAAACTATAAACTAACACTAAACATGTAATTTAGTATAAGATTGAAGAAATTATTGAAGACCAAAATTAATAGTATCAGAACTTCAAGATACAAGACCATGGTCGAGGAAATTATAAAAACGAAAAAAGTTACGAACTCCTAATAATTACCTCAATTTTCATTGTAGGCTACCATACATGCAGGCTGCATAAATACTATTCAAAATGCATTAAAAGTATGAGTGAGACATTATTTTAGAAGTAAGAAATTAGACTTATTTGATACATTGTTGTGGGTGTTAACAACTCCCAAAAATCCATTACTTCATAGAGTTCAGTGTATCAACCTACAAACAATAAAACACAAATAGAATTATAAATTTCTCAACCTTGCTAAATATGAAATCAATACCTACTAACAATCTTGGTTTCTATGCCTACTATAAAGAGAGAAAAAAATAAAGTTGTATTAATCTAGTTTCCAGAAAAGTAAACTAATTAGGCTTTAGTCGAATAAAAACTGTAGTAACGACTAGATCATAGAAAATAATACGCATAAACAAAAGAATTGGCTTGTACCATTTTTTTTCCCACTTGAACTCCTATAAAAACCATCTAAGGCATGCGCAATTCAGAATACATATTCTAACAACTAGCTCAAAATTCCTATATAAAAGGAACACATTCACACGTAATGAAGTATAAACAAACTGATCAAGTCATCATTATATGAAAATTAATAACTCCAATGACACATAATAAACAATAAAACAAAAAGTGATTATCTCAAAAGTTGCACTTAAGTTGAGGAAATCTCTAGAGCATGAAACCAAATTACACCAAAAGAAACAAGTGGCCAAAAATTCGTTCAATTTTTAAAGTTTAAGTACACCATAACCGCTCATTAAGGCGATGGATTCAATCCATGGTGGCCACCTACCTAGGAATTAATTTCCTACGAGTCAAAGAAACCAAATATTGTAGGGTCAGGTGATATGTCCCATGAAATTAGTTGAGGTGCGTGCAAACTAGTCCAAACAGTCACGAATATCAAAAAAAAAACTTACTTAAAATTTAAATCTCTGCTAAGCTGGGAATTTTCAACACTTCCCTAGTTAGCTCTATAAAAAAACAAAAATAGGAAAATGAATTGTAGGCAAGATAAATCCATCATACCTACATCATGTTATACAAATTGTTATATGAGAATAGCTGGCAACTTTTGAAACTAGACAATGAATGTAAGCCCTAGTATGAATCCTGCAGAAGGAGAAAACGATCAACAGGAAGATAATGATACTAACATTTTTTAAACCAAATCTTTATTAGCCTATTGTAAGGCTGTAACATGTCCCATGTTTTAGAATGTCAATTCTACATCTGTTGTAAGGCTATAACCATAAAGAACAAAAAAAAAACTAACAGTATCCATAAGCTGCCGAATCCTCGCCATTTTCTTCAATCATCTAAGGAAAATGCTCACATGTCCCATGGCAATAAATTTACTGACTTTTTTTTTCTCACATCTCAATATTCTCAAAACTAATTGACTCATTTTATCTATTGTAAGTTATCCCCATTCTATTCAATACATGTGAATCAAACAATGAGAAAAGATATGTCGCACTAATTACCAGTTTGAGGCTAGTTTGGGCAGGCACATGTATCCTGAGCATTGGAGATTACAGCAAAAGGAAAGATAATCACTTACCAAACCAGTCAATAATCTCAAATAATTATCAGCTATTGATTGAGATCAAATGTTAATACAAATAATCATTTTTGGGGAAGGGAAATTGATTTATCATTTTACCTCTCAAAATTTAGAGGCTAGTTCTTTCAAATCATTGATTTCTTCTATGAGTTTGAAAGAAGCACAATCCAAAGATGGTGGATAATCAGGTTGAAAATCTCAATCAATCGTAGCGACAAAGCCCAATTCGAAGAATTTCACTTTCACAAACAAGTAAATTAAATTAAGCAACAACAATTTATTATAAAATCTAACATAAGAAATTATCAACAAAATAACATAAGAAATTATCTCAATCTACTTCTTTTCCTTTTCTTTTCTTTAGTTCCTTCTGTACATGTGGGTTTTAAGGTTGAAAAAGGCCTTTTTAGTCACTTATAGTTGAGAGCTTTTTCAATTTCGTTCATAATCTTGTAAAAGTTTTAATTTCATCTTCATCAAGTCTTTTCAATTGCTAAATATTAATATAAGAATGAATATGAATTAAAATAGTTAATTTTATAAGATTGCCAACTATTCATAAACTATTAGAAAACGCACCAGAGCAAAAAGGCTTGACACAATAACTATACCATTGCCCCAGACTTTACCTATAAAAAATCGAGTCATGATTGATCTCAATAGAAACATTGAGATTATAGAGAAAAAACCATGAGAAGTAACTCAGAGTTTACCGATAAAGAAACTTACAACAGACATTCTTAAGGCATAGTGTTCTTTAGTGGCCAGTTCACTTGTCATAGCTTGGCAGTGAAGTTATCGAAATTAAAAAGTACAATTCAAGTTGTGATATTAACATCGAATTTTATTACATGTTTTTTCATTTGACTTTAACAAACATGTGAGTCAAGATTAAAAATTGACTCTTTTGGTGAAAGATATATGAATTAACTAACTTGAAACTATTATAAGAAGCTAAGCCATTGAGACAAAAGAATAATTATCATCTCTTCACCTCAATTGGTTTCCATACATAAAAATTTTATAGGATAAATCTATAATGAAAGAGAAATAAAAATATTACTTACACATGTTAGCATTAAAAAAAAAAAAAAAAAAGACTCAAGTATGGGTAGATTTAGGTTAAAACCCTTCTTTCCCGAGGAAATATTATATACTATTACTAGAAAAAAAGCTACTTAACCTTGCAAATATAAAATTTAAGTCAAATATAACTATTTCCATCCACTTCAATTCCATAGGATATATGAAGCATAGGTGATTTTAAGAGAAAATTTGTTGGTCTTTCTCAAATTTGACCCAAAAAGTAACATCAATCTAAGTCGGTTAAAGGAAACAGAATTGCTAAATGCATTGGTTTGAATAAAAATAGAGCATCACTTAAGCAACATTAATAATAAAAATAGTGAGAGACTCCAACAACATAAACACACACTTGTTAAGGTCTAAATTGATAAATATAATCCTCTTCCTCTCCCTTGTTCTCGACAATCTTGAAGTACCTGAGTTCGTAAACATTCCTATCTTTGTTTGAAGTAAACAATCATAGCCAATCTCGCACATTGTGCTTCTACATATACTTATTTGCAAGCACTTCATATACCACTCTCCTGCAAATTTTAAATTAAAAGAAAAAAAAAACAAAAGAGAAGGGAACAAAATTATGCAATTACGAACCTATAGGTCAATCATCATATAAATCAAATTCCAAGTTGATCCAAATTGTTTAACCTTACCGGCTAGGTCAATCCTCTCACTGTAGAGTTTTGTAGAGTGCTAGAATCCTTCAGTTACCATCAGCTGAGTGAAGAAAGCAAGGGCGTGAATGAAGGGGGTGTCATGGCGAAGGCCACCAGGTTCCAAAACTCTCAAAACTCAAATCCAACCAATTACAATTGCCAAAACTTAAATTCATTATAAAAAAAGCTTGAAACTAGTCAAAACAAAACCTAACAAGAGAGGAATGCTATAATTTCACACAAGAATTCCTTACTCTACAAAGCCTAGCAAGAAACACATAGAAAGAAGAATGGCAGCTCTAGTTTTTGTCAGCAACCACAACCCACAAACTTCCATCCAACTCACTACCCACTAAAGCCAAAATCGAACTCCACTCACACACTTTCAGCCTTTGATTTCTCTGGTTCAGCCAAAAAACAACCACAATTTTCACCAACATCAAAAGTCCATCTGAAGGAGATAGAAGGAATGGCACGTTTGGTCAAGAAATTGAAATAGAATCGCGAAACAAGGAGGGGAGGGACCCGAACAAGAAAATCAATGCCAAAACTTCCAATTTCGCCGGCCAAGAAGTGGATTTCGGAGATTGAGAGTGATGAAGTAGGAAATCGAAAGGGAAACGCGAAGGAGAAAAGCACTCTAAGATTGGTTATGGCCACCAAAAAAATCAACGGTGAAATCGCTTGATATACGTCGAAGGGTAGACACTATTCGGAGAAGAAATTGCAAAAGGTGGGGAAGAACTTATCGCCACTAAGAGAAATAAAGGGGGAAAATTAGGACTCGTACAATTTTCTATAACATTTATTAAAATATAATGGCTTTTATGATAATTGATTTTCTTTTAAATATAATAATAACTTTTATGATAATTGATTTTAAAAAAATAATTGTTATAAATTCTTAATAACTTAAAAATCATCTTTATGCTCTAAAAAATGCTTGTTTTTAAATTTTAGAACAGTTTTCTACTTTTTCTTTATTTCTAAGTTGAATTAAATGGTTGATTATCTTGTTTGTTGTTAATCCATTTTAACTCCATGATCACGAGTTCGAGTCTGAAAATAAGTATTTGGTTATCATATTATTTGAAACTAATTGTACCCTCCTCTATTTAGGGTTTGTTGGTCCTCTCCCCCTAATTTATTCTTTAAAAAAAAAATGTTATGTAAAAAAAAAAGGTTGAATTAACTATTATGAAATATTAAGATTGTAGTAGTTTTCTATGACAATTTTTGAATTGTCATAAATCTTATAAAAGAATGAAATGTTATCATTTAAATGTATAAACTATTATCCTGGTTATTAAAATGTCATAAATTTTCATAGATATTTAAATTTAAGGCATATATTTAACATATTTTTTTATGACAGTTATAAAATTATCATAATTTAATGTAGAATCACAAAAAAAAATATTGAATTTTTTATGACAATTAATAACTGTCATGAATTTCTTATAATTGAAAAGTTACCAATCTTTTGGCTAAAAATGCGTGCTTTTTGTTTTTATGACATTTTTTTTTTTTTTTTTTTTTAATTTCTACTTTTTTGTGTTTAATTAACTGTCATAAAAAGTCATACTTGTAGTAGTGCTAAATGCGAAAGTAAAATTAAAATGTGAAATGAACTAAGTAAGGCTCGAATTAAAGTTATGGGATGCATCTAACAATTCCTAGGGTAAATTGCAGTAAGTAATAATTGCCATACTTCGCCTAACAAACGCCTGCTTCAGCTTTCGTTCGCATTAAGCCCAACTTCCGTTGTGACTCAATGTAATTATCAACCGGCGCAGCGTATGCAGTAGTTACGCGTTTATTCATAAACTCCGATTTAAAGTACGAAAGGCTTAATACTAACCTACTGAAAATGCAAACTAGCATTAGGTTATTTCCTCTTTCGATTTACAACCATTAGTGCATTTGGATGATCGGTCGACATTTACTATTTCATTAAGATCCTAATTCAACATACTTCAATTAACAACTCCCTTTATCTTAGTACATGCTTTCTACAACCCTCACCCTTAACCTTCGCCTAAAATGCTTAGCCAGACATAGTAAGAAAAAGAATAAATAAAAATAAAGCAAAAGTAATTGCAAAAGAAAACTGAATTAATTCAAATGCATGAACTGTTTGAAAAAGAAACAATGGTACTAAAAATAAATAAAGCATAAAATAAACAAAGAAAAGATAAACTGAAAAGCAATAAATGGTGGCGTCTGCTTGAAGAATAGGACTCTGTGACAATAGGAACAAGAACTTCGCTTCAAAATCCTACTCCCAAGTGTGGGAGAAGAACTCTGAAAATAGGTACACTTTCTCTCTTAGTTCTTATCTTTTTTATAGGCTTGAGATGCTTGGGGACTAAGGAATCGACTTGGAAGGCAAGGATTGGATTTAGAAATATCTTTTATTGCCTTTTATTGCAATTTATCTTTGTCAGCTTATCCTCTGATTCTTACAGCAGATTTCCTCTAATTTTGTCAATCTCATCTTTACTGATTAAGACATGAATCCCAGGATTATTGCAGTTTGTCTATTATGCAATCTGATAGTTAGCATTAGCTCGTCATCCAATTATTTCCTTATTAAGGCTTTTGTATCTGATCTATAGTTTTCACATCAATGTTTCCAGATCATATTGCTCTGATTTCTGCATCACTTTGCATGAATTCTTTTTCGCAGTGGATATTTGTCTTTCACAAATATTGTTTGGAAGATCCCGCAGTTTACAACCTCCAAAGCGTCCTGATGTGCATTTTGACCTTTCGCTTTTCCTTTGAATGCGATGCTAACCATATTTCTAATTCCTGTAGATATAGCAATAAATAAGCACAGCGTGGGTTCCAGGCATTTATGTACAAAAAGCATTCAACATTTACATTTTACTCTAAAATGCGCTACTTCTCCTAGCCTTTTATATTTAAGCTCATAAATCATGCATGCATCTCATTTATATAAATTTCCCATCTTAATGTTATTATAACTCTAAAGTTCATTTGATTAATGTACAAATACTTTTAGAATATATTAAGATATTAGCCTAAATAATGTTATATTTGAGAGCTATCATCCACCTAGCATAGGTGTTCAACATTCCCTACATTAAATAACCTTTTTAGCTCAAAATCATATAATATTCATACGTAATCTGCAAACTGCGCTTATGATGTTACTTTATGAATGCATGCCGATTTCCATGGTTTATATTCGCAAATTCCTACTAACGCTTGTTTATTTCCCTTAATCCTAAGAATAATGCAAACCATTGCAGCCTAAAATATGTTCTATTTGAGAGCTATCAAACTCCCAAACTTAAATCATTGCTTGTCCCAAGTAATGCATAATTGCTAGTTAGATTATTCTAATAGGTATATCAGCTTTTCCTCTTTTCGAGCATAAAACCAGCAGGTATTATCGCATATCATTTTCTTAGCATAAAACTTCATTCTCTTTTCAGTTTTCAAACTTTCCCAAATATTCAGGTTTTGTCTTAAAATCCTCCTTACCATGACCAACAGATTGTTCCTCTCATTACTCAATCTATTGCACGCGGTCACTTCTAGTCTAAGTCACAACATATTCTGTCAAGACTTTCTAGGCTCTTATATCCTTCGAGGATTTCTGCTATGCTTTTTGCATTCCTCTCGGATTGCACTCATGCCTATAATTCCATAGTTCTTAAGATGTCTTGTTCGCGCATAAAACAATTCACCTATACAGTAGAATTTAAGCTTGCACTTTCCATAGACAACAGAATACTTAAGGAGTCCTAAGGCTTATTCGCGTTTCTTTTGTCTTTTATTTTGCCCAGAATATGCTGATATTTATTTTATAAGTTTTTTTTTTTTTTCAAAATGCTGCTTTTAATCACTTTTTCTTTTCAGCATTCACTCTTCGGGCTGCCCTCACCCCCAAACTTAAAGTCTTCACTATCCCAATGAAGGTGAGCTTAGTTCCCTCAAACTTAGTTATTACTGTGATTGCAGTACTCTATCTCAAGCTCTAAGACTTCCTTGCAAACTTTGGTTATTTCTGTCTTTCATGATAAAGATTATTCTAATGCTAGGTTTGGATCAAGGGGAACTTAAGAATTCCTCTAATTGAAAGTGCGTTTCCTACTAAACTTAATTTTGCAATAATAATGCTATCTTAAGCTTTTAAAGGGAAATTGCTAATTTATTAGATAATCATAAGGAAAATAGAACAAATTTGCAACCTAAATGCATGTTCCTATCAAATTAAAATTGCGACTACTAATGAAATGCATGCGAAAAGAATAAATGCGCTAAAAGAAAATAAGAGAGCGGGACTTCCATCTAAGTTTCTGCATTGCTACTGCGATTGCCTTGCTCCGATTTGAGTATGTGTTTTGGAAATTTCGTCCATTCAGAGTACTCTTCCATTGCTACCATATGGATCATGAAGAGCTCATCATGCTCCTCTTTGTACGTCAAATATTTATGTGTAATTTTGTAGAGCTTATCTAATCTTTCTGCTAATCCAGCTATAATCACAATGTCTCCATTGCCTTTTTTTCCCGCTGCTTCATTGTTATTTATTGGAAATATTCACATGATTTTATCACAATGCTGCGGCTTGATGTCCCGATCAACACATAATTGCGTAATTGAAAATGGGTAGCACATGTAGTTCTTTATGTTATCTGCACAGCGTTGTACTTGCACCTCAAGAATCTTTCCTAAGTTGATATGCGCTTCAAGCTTAATTGCAAACAACAGCATTGCTTGCTCTCTTCTGACTAGTGCCCTATTAGTCGAAGGCATTATTGATGTTCTGATAAGCTTCAACCAATCCTGAAGATCTTCTAAAATCATGAATGCTTGGATTGATGTCGGATCGTTCCATTCAGCTCCTACTATTCCTATTAATGCCAGACTTTCTTGCATTTGTTCATTGGTGGGAGAGTTAATCAACTGTTGACATAATGTTCTAGGAACATTAGGTGATGGCAGTGCTTTGTTCTACACGGCTGCTCGACAATCAATTAGTTGACCATCTATTCGTGAAAATAGTGGCCTTTCTTCGTTCAAATCCGCATAAAATTTCCGCACCCACTCCATTCTTGCGTACATCAAGGGGTTGAAATACCTCTTCCATCCCAACTATTCGATCTTCATAATTGTTCCTTCTAAACTCCCTTTAAGCCTACTTTGCACTTAAATCCCTTGCTTTCTAGTGCAATGAATTTGTCTTCTGCATTGATTGATGTGAAAGTTGCACCTCTTCAGACTCCAATCTTGATGCTCGGCTGATATTGTAGAAATTCTTGCAACATCCTTATCCTCATAAAGTGAATTCTAATATTGAAAAACCTTAGGTGTTGTTGTTCCTTTTCATGAAACACCTCAGGCTCTTTAGGGTAGTTCTCGTCTTCATCCTCGCATAACTCACCTTATTCTAGATCCTCTTCTATGGATTCTTCGTTGTCCTTCTTAGGTTCTGTCTTGATAATCTTTTTCTCTCCTTGGGTTGTCCCATGCTGAGGATAATCCTCTGCGGATCTGTCTATTAATACCGGGTGATCTGTACTTCAGGCTTCTTCATCACTATCTACAAGGACATAAGAGGCTAGGATTTTCCTCCTTCCTTCTGCTTTCCCAAAGAACTTACTGCTTCTGGTTTGCCGTTGATGCAAACTTTCCCCGATCTCAGGTTCTTACTCATCAGCTGATAGCTTCTTGATTCCATGCTCTACAGGCGTCAAATCTTAAAACCATTTACACTCATCCACCATTTTACCTTTGATGTTCTTGCTACAGATTTTTCGATTGGGAGTCATTGCAAAGGTTAGCGCTTGTAGTCTCTTACGATGAGGGCTCAAAATTTGGTGATCGACTTTTCCTCTCATAGGGAAATCCTTATGTAAGGAAAGGGATAATCACAAAAAGGAAAATTTAAATTATGCAACAATATTTTCTAAAATCGAACCGATTCCTTATAAAACTAACGAAATTTAAATTGCAAGCAAATAATACTAATATGATAAAAATTACATATATGGAAATAATTCCTTATTCTAAAAAATTGCTGTAAAATTGTGCACAAAGTCAGAAATATTAAATTTTCGCATTCCAAGAATGCTGCTGCACAGGATCTGGGCGGAACCTTATGCTAATTCCGTCCGTTACGGTTGTTTTTTCTTTGGCCATTTATATATCTTAGGAACTACGCCATCATTGATAGCCTTCTCTTGCCTTTCTTCATAATGAGCCTTGACGCGCGGTTGCCTACCCTTATCAGCATTGATAGAATCTGATGTATCGGTTTATAGCTCAGCTGAATTACCCAAGTGTCACTTTTTTGGCCAATCAATTCTTGCGATGGTTGCGGTTCTGGTAGCGTAAAAACTACATGTACCATTGCTAGTAACCCATAGCTTTACGCGCTAACATTATTTTCCTACAAAATGGTTGATTCTGCGTCTCTCCTATCAGTTTGATGTAGAATCATAATACTTGGCTCTACATGTTCATTACTCACTATGCTGAATTGTTGAAGATATTCATTCTTACTGTGGCTTTCATCACTTGTGTTTTACTCAATGTCAACTTTAGATTTTTCTTTTGCTTTCACAACTTCTTCCATGGCTTCAGCTTCCAGGGCGACAAACTTTGCCCAGACCTCCTCCTGCTGTTGATATATCATCTTTTGTAATCTGTCCTCTTCTTTTGTCTTGATCTCACCTTCCAGGGCGACGACCCTTGCCCAAGTTTCCTCCTGTTGCTGAAAACGTCTCCTTTGTTCCTTCTCTACTTGTTTTCCATGCCTTAGAGCTTTAGCCTTTTCTTCTCATTTTATGGCTAGCCGAAAATCTTCCCATGAAAGTTCAAGATCACAAAAAAATCCCACGGCAAATAGCGCATTAAGTACGTTGGCCCTCAGATATGTCTCTTCTTTGTTGGTGTTATAGGCTTCACTTTTCTCTGTGTTTGCTTCTAGAGGTTGTTTGTGCTCATGATTGAGCTGATGAGGTTCTAGTATTATACCCTTGTCCCTCATCTATTTCCTCCATCGTAGTTGTTCTTCCTCTTCTATGGTTATGTCCTCAGAAAACTGCCCATGATTGTGCAGTGGTCCCCTAAGTTCATGACTTCTAGTTTCCCATGTATGGCTCATGTTGCTGCGATCTCCTTGTAGACTAGATTGGTGCTGAAAGATACTGTTATGACTTCCCCCAAACTAAGACTGTTGTTCCCAGTTAGGATGTGTTGAATAGAAGTTGGTTGTGTATGTCTCTTCCGCATAGCCTTCTTGCTGAATAAAATGTGTGTGTTGCGGGGTTACAGTGTTGCTCCATTGTTGATTCACAAAGTGATTAAATGCCATCTTTGACGCTCGTGCTTATGGTAATGTGATTGAGACTTCTTTCCCTGTTGGTTGTATTGCCTTGAATCTAGGTTACCCTGAAATACAAGTATTCAACCTTTTTAGCAATAAAAACTACTTTCTACCTAATAATATTAATTCTAAATAATCAATTCCCGGCAATGGCGCCAAAAACTTGACTAGAGCATTCTGGGTGCTAATATAATTATATAGTAACTAATTTGGAGTTAATCTTATTGCTAAGTATGCCTCGGAATTGCTTACGTGCAAGTATACGCGGTCGGAATGCAGCAAGTAATAAGTATGTATTTTATCGATCCCACAGAGATTGATGTCTAGAATTAATATTGATATGACGAGAATTGTGCTGAAAAGTAAATGAATGGGCTGAAGATGGTTGTTTGCTTTTGTTCTTGATGCTAATAATAAAATAATGCAAATTTTAACAGTAATAAATATGAATACAATGAGTAGTGACAAATAGACAATTGTAGAAAATATTAAAAGCACGTTACTAGTTATTGAGTTCCTCGCTTCCCTCTACCAAAAAGTACTTTCGCACTTGATGATTTACGGCAGAACTAGCTTTTGCTGCGGACTCCGTACTAACTCGGGACGACGCGAGCAATAGTAAGGTTATTCCTAACTCCCTAAATGATGCAAAGACTTGCCTTCAACATATTATAGCATACTAGGTCATCATGAGGTTCCTTCTTCCGAACTCATCGTAAGTTAGATATCGACGCATATGTATAAAATAGTAAATGCAGCAGTGTAAAAATCTCTAACCTATGCTCTTAACATGCTTCTACTTGGGGCTATTCATTCAAGACTCATATAGCGCAGCATAGCAATAAACACTAGTAAGAAGTTTAAATCAGATGATTTTATCACGACTACTAAATGTTCGAAGCTACAACTACTCCAAAGAAAAATAATAAAAATGGAATTGGTGCAGTTGTGAAGTGTGCAGTCCCCTTGTCATCAGCTCCTACGAACACCATCAGTTGCTTCTCGTATAGATTGGCTTCTGGCCATCTGACCAGCTCACTTAACCTTGGCTTCCTTCTTACGATTTATAGAGTGGATTTGCTTGGTCAGCAAGCCTAAGAGAGCTGAAAAATCCTCATTAATGCAGCATCACTTGATTTCCGTTAGAATTTATTTGATTGACACCAATTTAATTTCTTGATTAATTCTCTGTTATTTTCTTGTTAGTGTGATTCTTCTAACGTGACTGTCGCGTGAGTCTTTTGTATGTATCACTGTTCGCATTGCTTCGTCCCCCCAACATAGTTGTTCAACATTTCCTGCATTAAATAACCTTTTTAGTACAAAATTGTATAATATTCATACGTAATCTGCGAACTGCACTTATGATGCTATTTTATGAATGCACACTGATTTCCATGGTTTATATTCACAAATTCCTACTAACGCTCATTTATTTTTCTTAATCCTAAGAATAATGCAAATTATTACAGCCTAAAATATGTTATATTTGAGAGCTATCACTACCACCCTCATAGTCTCACCTATGAGCGGGTTGATGTGTTACTTGACATGGAGTGGTTAGTTGAGAACCTAATGCTGGATACATGGTCTTAGGTAAATTATAGATATGCATCCATGATGCGCAATACGCAGTCTGTAGTTAAGTGATAAGTATTTCTGATATTGTTCTCCGCAGAGACTGTAGATTTACTAAACAATTGGTAATTTAGAATTAAGTCCAAAAAGTAAACAATTGGGGTTTGGTTTCAAATTTTCTTCGCGGTTACACAAAGGGAGAAGAAATTAGTTAAAGATGCAAGTTTAGATAAAGCCTACGGCTAAGGTACTCACGAGATGCATCTGCAATGCTATGAGGGTTACGCGATAAGGAGTTATTACCATACTTTGCTATTTTAAACGGTTGCTTCGGCATTTGTTCACACTAAATCCAACTCCCGTTACCACTTAGTGTTGTATTTAAGTTCAGCGCTTTGCGCGCAGTAGTAAAACATTTAGTCCTGAATTCTCTTTAAAAGCATAAGAGATCTTATACTAACCTACTGAACATGTAAATTAGCCTTAAGTTACTCCTTCCGAGTTAATACCTTATTAGTTTGTATTGATGGCCGATCAACACTTACTATGAATTTAAACCCTAATTTAACATGCTTTAATTATATCTCTTTATTCCTTCCTAACACATGCTTCAACAATCCCGCTTTTCCTTAACGTGCGCCTTAATATGATTAGCTCATGATGCAGTTGACATCAACAGTAGATAATGAAGAAAACGAAAACATAATAAAAGGGAAAATACAATCAACTGAAATGATTCAGTAGTAAACACAATAACAACGTAAAATGCTAACTATGAAACAATAAAGCACAAACTACTAAGACTAATCGAAAACTGGTACGAGTTAACTTGCAACTGGAAAACTTCTAATGCATGTACTGTACGATCCGACTCTTTTTTTCCTTTTGATCGTCTCATTTTATTTGCTCTTTCTAGGGTTTGTATATTGGTGACTTGAGATGAGAACTAGGGTTTTGATGTGGGCGGCAAGTTTTCTTTCATATCTTTAGTGATTCTTCGATAACTTTAGGAAAGAATCTCAATTTTTCGTGATTTACTTCTCTTCACGATTCTTTCCTTTTATACACGGTCGAAGATGTAGCAAGTGATAAGTATTTAAATATCGTTATCTGCAGGGATTGATTTCTAGAATTAGCTTTATTAACTTAAGAGTCTTACATAAAATAAAGATTTACAATGGGTTGTTGTTTGGTTGGTTTGTTTTTCTAAATGCTAACTTAAAATGAGGCTCCGATTGGATAAATAAATGTAGAATGATGATAGCTATGTTTTTGTGATTAAGCGTGACTTCATACTTCCCTATTTCTAATAATTACTTTCGTTCTCATTGATTTATAGTGAAACCATCTCCCATTACGAGTCGCTATACCGAGCATCGAGCTACGCATGATAAGTAAGAAGGCTATTCCTAACCCCTCTTTAACTACACAAGAGATCTTATGTTGACCTAATGTATCATGTCATGATCTCCCATTAAGTTCTCTCTCGAATGTCTAATGGCTGGCATAAGTAGGTAGCTAATCGATAAGTGCTTAATACTTTTTAACAAACATGATAAAATCATCACTTACTTAGCATCCCTATCATATGATCCTACATTTGATACCCTACCCATTGTCTCTTAACTTAGTTAAACATAATAGCAGAATAAGGTAAAAATACTGGATAAAATACGAAATGCTTTAAGAGAAATCGTTTATACAAAAAGATAAACTACAATCTACTCTTATACTAAAGAAAACAAGTAAATAACGAATGGTAAAATTGGTGGTTGCTTCAGGCATTCGGGTTTCTTGTCATCGCTGACCACGAACCTTTCTTCGTCATCTTTTCTATGCGACAAAATAACTCCTGGGGGCAGACCACCCTCTAGGGTTTCCATTCATCCTTTATATATGACGTGATTACTTGGGGTTCCAGTTTCAGAATATTCTAGAACATATTCGTTTTCCCCTGGATCTTCGCTGATTTGATTTCCCTAAGATTCGCGAGGCATCACATTTCTTCTCATGCGACAATCCTTATAGCATACTAGTGTTGCATTAATATTTGTTGTCCCCTCTAATACCATTTCCCAGAGTGGCGGGATTTTATCTGCTCAAACCTGTGTGACAAATACATATATTAGTGCATTTATTGCTTTCTTTTATTTAAAGAAGGTGATGTTGCTCTTCTTATTATCTAACTGTGAATGCATATGAATTCTATCTCTTTTTCCCATAATTTAGTGTTACTTTACTCAACTTTCCCTATAAATCCTAAGAAATGCCTAAGTTAGTATCCCAATTTATGCTCTATCTAAGAGCTATCAGTGATCCAAAAGCAAGTGATTGTTCTAAATAGAAGTCATGTAACTTGTTTGAGAATTTAGAAATAACTATTCGGTTTCTGTATTATCATGTAATGGCTTTTATATCATGGGTTGTGTGTTCCTCATGCAAATAATATTAGAAATGATTTGAGTAGTGTAACTTGTAAGCATGAAATTATGTGCCTATGCTAGGTATGGATTATTTAGCAAGATTGTGAAATTATCTATGTTGAAGCATGCTGGATTTACTTAATAGTTTTTTTTAGTTTTATGTTGCCCATTACATGTTGTTGGAGGTTGGATATTATGGTTATGTCAGTGTGTGGGTTAGGAACACACACTACTTATTAAAAATATGTAAATAGGATATTTGTTTGTAGTCTTATTTATGTGTTATCCGTTGACAATATCATAAACATGTAGAAGGGACTAGGTTATGACTTTTAATATTTTGTTAGGTTTTAGTCTTTTCATCATCCATAGGTTGGAGGGCCAGAGTTATCCCCCATGATAGCCTAGTTTTGGGCACACGCAGGCTGGAGTCGTGATTAGGACGGAAGCCTACTCCATACACAAGTTTTCCATGCGTGCGATATATGTGGACCTGGTCGTACCATGGTGAAAGGCACCATAGGATGAGTTCTAGATGGTATATAGGCATGCGTAGATCTGGGTTATTGGTAAGTGAGTAGGCATTTTACTAACACTGTGAGCAGCTGCATGAGGTGTGCTTAAAGACTTATCGGGGGTAGGATGAGACCTCATATGACTCTGTAGAATTTGCACATCTTCTTGGGTAGTGTTGGACAAGGTTTAGCTCATAAGAGGCGAGTCATTTCCCCTAAAAAAAGCACGTTCGACTACATCTACCGACGTGTCTGAGTTTCGTCCTCTTCCACACCATAAAAGGCGAGTTATCTCTCCTCCAAAGAAGCACGTTCGACTACATCCACCAGCGTGTCTGGTTCAGTCCTTTTCTACACCATAAGAGGCGAGCTTCCTCATTGGCGTGTCTGAAGTTTGTCCTCTTCCACAACACCGACGTATTTAATTTTCATCCTCTTCCACACCACCACCGTGTTTGATTTCCCAATCTCTTTTTTTGCTAAAGACAAAACAACAAAAAAGTAAACTACCAGTGACTTTATAAAGAGAAACATCAAACTCATCTAGAACGATCGACTCGACAAGAACTCGACTAATGAAGGAAACTTGTGAGAATGAATATTTCTTACCAATTGCAAGTGAACTCGGCAACGACAACGTGAGATTGATCGGCCATGGGATGATTTTTTTAGATAAATTGCGGCTGGAGTAATTAAAGCTTTCGACATAAATAATGGAGGAAGAAGGATACTGAATCACTCTTCTTTTTTTTTTTCCTATTATTTAGCTTATATGATAATTTGAATCTTAATATCTATATTTTAAAGTAATAAAAATATAATTAATAAAAATATTTGTGGATTTTTTGTTTAATTGTGATAATAGAGAATAAGGAGGAGAACTCTCCTTGAATAGGCTCTTTTACGATTTTTTATTTTTAAAATCTAGTTTTTTTTTAACACCAAATGAGGAGGGTTACTAGGAGGAGAAGAAAATTCTCTGACTACAAAATAACCATGGAATTAATAGGCATCAGAGGTAGACATCTCATGATTTATTTATAGACATCTGTTACTATTTTCAGGGATTTCACTAACATTGTGTATAAATTAAATAAGTCTTCTATTGTATTTGTTGATAGTTGTTTTGTTTAGTTCAATAATATTTGGAGGTTGGAAAACTCGAACCTATAGCCTTTTGGTAACTAGGTCTTAAATGATACCAATTGAGCCACCATAATCCATCAAACAACAAAAAAAAGGCAAAAATAAGTAAATCTTATCATAACAACCTAGTAAATATACTCTTAGCACTCTCCTATTTTTTGTTGATAGCTTTTTTAGACTTAATAAAATTGACTTCATTCGGTATACACCAAATTGGTATCAAAGTCCCAAGATTGGATTGTGATGGCAAGTAAGAAGCTTACAAATAGTTTTAGAAAAAATGGGTGAGTATTGGAAAATATACTTAGTAAAGACTCTCTCATAGGAATACATCATACAAATAACATAGAATATAATAGAGCAGTGATAACTCTCAAGAATTGAGAGTTAATTTAGCTTAAAAGAATATAATTTTATCTAGAATTTGCTATAATAGAATAATATAATAATGAATTTCGCCCCATCAGACCCAAACTGTGCTTAAGCGAAACATCCTTTAGTTTTCTGATTATGATGCATTTTAGAGCTTCGCTGTAGCGAAATGTGCTTGATTGTATGTAAATTTGCAAGTGTTAAAAAGAATTGATATTTTCTAGTTTGACTGCAGCGAACCTGATGGAGCGAAGCGAAATTCGCAGCAGATGAAGCGTACTGGCTTCGCTTCAGCGAAGCCTAACCTATTCGCCTCAGTGCATACCGAACTCTCCAAACGACATGAAGAAACCTACTGAAGCTCGCCGCTGCGACAGCCTCGTTTGACCAATCAAGCTCATACCTAACCCAAGG
>JBBMKA010000001.1:2013251-2027280 GCA_037833695.1 Sechiopsis laciniata
GGTTCTAATGAAAGAATAGAACTATAACCAACAAACTCATTATTGAACAAAAGGCTGGAAACAAGAGAAATTAAGGTTAACAAAAGGTAGAGGCTAGCAACAAGAACTTCCCAAAAAGTATAACTTTTCACCACTTCAAAAATCAGTCCAAACTCAATCTTTAGAAGTGCTTCTAGCTATTTAACTTGTGAAAGTACTTTTAATTTGCCTAATATATTTTTCACTATGGAAAAAATCATTTCCTTCATGCCTAGCCCAGCAAATTTTGAATTCATCATAAATGAACAACAAGGCCAAAATAGAATACAAAATGATTCCAGGCAACATACAAAACTATTGTGATGCATAGATACACTTGCTAGTTTTATTGGTATCCATAAAATCATCTAGATCTGTCCCTTTCTTATCCCTTCATGGGATGGAAGCAGAATCAGAGTAAATAGATGAAGCTAACAGATTCAGAAAAAAAATAAAAATAAAACAAACTTAAAGACAACTATGAACAAGGGTAGAAAACGACGTACGCGATTGAGCTCATTTTCGGTCATCTAAGGCGCAACTTCTTATATCTGGCAAATCAGTTTGAGAAACTTTTCTGGTAGAAAGACCGAGCTTAGTCCCAACACGAACCAAGGTTTCAAGTGATCTGGAACTATTTGCTAACAGGTCCTCATCTATCTGGATTGAATCCTGCATAACAATTAGCAGATTGTACTTTAAACTCATTCTAGATAGCTGGTAAAAGATAAATAATGAAGCTTAATATTATTCAAAACTAAATTTCAGAATAAAAAGAATTTTAATTGAGGCAAGGTGGTCTCAATCCTCATTAATATCGAAAAATAATAATAAAACTCGGGTTCTTTGTTTATACACAGGAAATATTAATTTATCTTCTACATCAGCCAATGGGTTTGTCAGAAGCCACATAATGGTGGAGACGAGTGCAAATGTGTGTAATGAAACAGAAAATGTACTAAGCACAGGTAATATATGCTGCATAAAAGGTGCGAGATCAATGAAGATTTGGAGAATGGAAGAATCATGCAAACAAGTAGTTCAAAAATATTACTTGTAATTATAAAATTTTAGTGATTAAACATCAATTATGATTTAGTTTTTTTTTTTTTTTTTTCATCTCTACAACATTTGGATGCTAAGAAAACCCGTAGAAAACTAATTCTTAGGTAGATAGTCACCATCAATTTCCATCACCGTTTCAGCTTCTTAGCTATTATTGGTCTTTCAGTCTTCCTCCTAGTTCCAAGCATGATGGATTTGTATTTTTTAGTCTTAGTTTTCTTTTGTTTCAGTTCTGGTTTGTTTTTAGGCTTGGTAGTGATTTATTGTTCTTTATTTCACTTTGTTATTTCCCATCGTTTAGAGGCATATCTCTGTATTTCCTCTCTTAGTAGTTGTTTCCGAAAATTTTGCTTCTTTTCATTTTTCTAATGAAAAGTTTGTTTCTTGTTTCAAAAGTAATGAAAAGTAGTTTGAAAATTTCTAGAATTATACAAGTGATTCATTTAAAAACACTCTTTACCACACCATCCAGGAAAAGTGCAACTCAGCAGTACACAAGACAGTATACAGCAATTTTATGACCAACATTTTTCATAATGTGTTGCTGAGATGAAAATTTATATTGTTCCCCTTCCTATTCTTCTGAAATATTAACATACGACATAAATAAATGTTGTACTCTTGTTCAGAAAATGTGATTATTTGGCACAAACATACATATCTTCTGAAGATTCCAGCAAGACTTTATATCACTTCACTTTGCAATTTTTCGTATTTTTCAAAAGAGTTCAATCAACGAGAGCTTTTTCTTTTAAATAAATCATAGCTTCAGAATCTTCCTAGAAACGAATATTTAATGTGAAATAGATTTGAACCACCAGATGAATGGTAAGAAGTAATTGAATTAGCAAATATAGAAACAAAGATATAAAGTACCAGAAATGCATTGTGCACAAACCTTTTCAAAGACGCAAATTACAGTACTTCCACCGAAAGAGAAATACCCGAACTGCAGAAAAAGGGCATCAATTAGAAGTGAAGCAATAGTATTCTACATTTAAATAAGATATCTAACGTAAAGTTCTGTACCTCTTCTCCTTTCTTTACATAATCTCCCTTCCCTTTTGAGAAGGTTATGCTGCCTACCATAGTAGCTCCAATTGCAACAAAAGCAACCTATAATTGATGGTGACACTCTTCGTCAGAAGAATAACGTGGTGTTTTTGTCTTTCAAGTTGATATATAAGAGCTTGATGTATTTTTCTCTCAGACTATATTACATATACTTGTCCAATATTAAATAGTGTTCTCACTCTTAGAAGGATAATAGCTTAAAAGGCAAAAGTACATATATTTAGTTCTTCTGCAAAGAGGATAATGTTAAAAGTAATTAAAAGAAAGGCCAACTTTAGGTCTCCTATGCTAAGTGGGTGCAACCTAGTAACTTAGATATGAATGGAGTAGTCTACTGTAGCTCGAAGTTTGTAGTGGCATCGCTTTAAGCTCTAACACAAGATAAGTTACAATAAATGGCCTCGACGTTCATGAATATCAAAAAAGCAAAAGAAAATGTTGGACAAGATTTTCTTTTTTTTGAAATAATGTTAAACATGATTAAATCAAGCATGAATTATCAAAGGTAAATCATAAAATAAAAGGTTAAAAAAAAATTTGAAGAACTTTTTATGTGAATGAGTGTCTAGCTAACTGCGTATCTTGAGTAATTTTACAGGACAATCATCTATCCCTACTATATTTAGTTGTCAAGGGGGTGATTGGATTTTGGAGTTTGGGAGAGGAGAGGAGAGGAAGAGAGGAAGTGGAGTGATTTGGAAGGATGAAGTATTTGTTAAGGAATTGGTGTTTTGGAGATGAGATGTTAGAAATTTTTTTTGGGGATTTGTGTTTTGAAAAGAGATGTTGGAATTTTTTTTCGAGGAATTGTTGTTTAAGAGAGAAGATTTTTTATTTTATATTAATTGTTATTGTAATAAAGTTTGATTTGAAGTTTGATAGGATTAAATATGTTTGATGGGATGTGAGGAGGAGTTGAAAGAGGTTCTTATGTACAAAAAACAAATATAGGGTTGGGATAATTTCCTCTCCTCTCCTCTCCCAACACCTAAATCCAATCACCCCTTATAGAAAATTAATTTCTAGGTAAGTGGCCACAATGGATTGAACTCATTTTCTCTAAACATTTTATGATTTTGAAGGCTCTTATTGAGCATTAGGTCAATGAATGATAGTTAGAAAATTGAAACAATATTCATGATTGTGAGAAATGAATAAGAACATCTTTAAACCTTTCCAAAATCGGAAGATGAAATTATAGCCACCGATCGCTTGTTCTCTGTGAAGACATTGCAATACTTGCTATTGACAGCAATTGGATTGACCTAGCAATAGAAAGAAAAAATTTTATTGGAACATGTAAGAACTGAAATCATTCTTTGAAAAATAAATAAAAAATAAGGAAGCAAATCTTCATCTGTATTTGATAAACATACGGTATATAGGCATCCAGGTATGTCTACAATTTGTTCAATGAATCCAGAGACTGGAAAATGGAAGCGATGATAATCCTGGAACGGAGTGAAGCAACTTAGATTAGAACAAGTCATAAGGTTAAGTACATCACCCCGTTAAGCATAGAGAAAATAAGGAGAATACCTGTGGTGCCAAACGAAATATCACCAATGTCCCATCAGTGAAAGTACTCGCACTTATATCTTGTCCTAGAAGACCTTGAACCGAAAACTTCCGCCCCTATTACTCAAAAGACAACAGTTTCAAATGATCAATTTTAATTTACCAATCCTTGCAGAAGAAATAAAGAAAATCCCCAATTATGAATATTATACAACTTGTTACTATAATTGCTGTAAACATTTTCTTTTTAGTAGACCCTAATATATGGAAATGATTTTTAGTGAGGAATATATCATGGAAATGAATTATCAGACATTCTACTTGATTTCCTAGTAAAGACGTTCAATTACAACACAGTGTAGTTAATAATTTACGAGAGTTTTCACCAGAATTATTCCTACTACATTTGACTGAAATTTTTGCATAATTTCATTTAACTACGTCTTTTCATGTGATTTAATGTGTCCACTACAAGGAGGGTATTCAAATGAATAATATTTCCAGCTCGCCAATAAATTGTAAGCCGTGGTGACAGGTGACCGCAGTAGATGATTTTTCCCCCTTTATATTCTTCCTGCTCATATTAGTTTATTTTTATTAACATACAATGTAAAATTAACTCTCATAACTGAGAGCTCTTCCATTAAATCGTTTTGTAGGATAGTATAAATTCTTTTTGCATGATTTCTTTTATGCTGAATGTAGTCAGTTTGACCCTAATTTTGTTTTGGTTTTCAACTTCTTGGTTGTTCAGCTTTTCACACTTCACAGTTTTTCCTTCAAATAAACATCTAGGCAGCGTCTATGTTGGGGGTGTAAAGTAGGGAACTAATTTCTATAGATTTTCCAACTTCTAAATAATCATAAACATAATCTAGATTCTAAGCACTACCACTTGTTAACGAACTCTGATGACAAACATATGGAGGCAGAGTTCATATGGCATACACCCTACACCAGCATTATCAAAGAAGAAAAGTACCTTGATCCACAGCCGTAGGCTGTCATCAATTGATTTAAATGCCATTAGTCGGCAATCAGCAGCACATACTGCAACATCATCACATTCCACGTGTGCAATTGGTCTCACACCAGGCTTCAACTCTCTTATAAAGAAATCGTTAAATGTCTGCAAATGTGAGTCAAAAAAATATTTATTGGCAGAAAGAACACTAAAAGTCATTACTACAAAATAAAGTGGTCGGTATCCAAGGTTGATCGAAAAAATACCACAGCTAATGCAAAGGTTCATACATTATTCAGAAAAATCAAATATACAATAGGACAGTAATAACACCATCTTCTCAATTCTAGTACTCAAGAAAAAAAATACATCACTTCAAAGTCCAGTAATAACATCATCTTCCCAATCCTAGAATTACTCAGAGAAAAAAATATATATTACTTCAAAGTCATTTAATAGTAGTAGAAAATTGACACAAAAACTAAAGATAACTATTTGACACTTAAATATCTTTTCCTAACTATATTTTAAGGTTATAACGTCTGCCGCCTCCTTATTCATCAAAGAATGGATAAACCCTAAAGATATGAAGAGCAAACTAGTTGAAGGCGACAAAGTGGAAGCAACAGGAAGCAGCTTCATTTAGACAAATGATGGTTGGGAGAGAACAAAGAGGTTTCTCCCCACCCAATACCCACTCCCAAAATAGGGATCAAGACCATCTCCAACCGAGCATTTTAGAAACTACGAGAAGAAAGGCTGCTAAAAGAAGAAAGGAAGAATGGTAGTAAAACAATCGCCACATGTACTCCATAAAGGAAAAAAAAAAACCTACCTTGAAATATTCCAAAGGGTGCTTCACCTCATTCAAATTGATTTGATCCTGCAAAACCCACTGAATATTGTCATCTTAAGAGTATTTAAAAAGGATTTTTTCAGAGGAGGAAATAAGCATGTTTCCACATGAATGCTAGGTATCAAGGTGCGGCTACTGCTAGCATAACTATACTTCATCGACAAGAAAAATGTGTAAGAAGATTTGATAGATAAATTCAGAAAACACTACTAAGACCAAACGTGCAGGAATTAGATTTTGAGAAAAAATGGTACACCAAACTCACAAGCTCCATTGAAGTTTGCGTTTATTCTTCTCACTCAGGCTGGAATCTCTTAAATAAGATCCCTCACAAGCAAAATGACGACAGTCTTCTGTTTTTTGCTATGCCATTTTTATTAGTTCAGTTTGTACACTCTAAGATGCTAAATGACAAGAAATTTGGATTTGAAACTAATAGATAAGATTGGTTTTGAAACTTGAGGGGAAATAAATTGAGAAAATAATCATTGCCTTAAAAGACTCAAGGAAATGTGGAATATCTTTTGCAGATTCAACTGAATCCATCCGCTTTCCTTGCTTTTCAGAAATGCTATGTAAGAGTTCTTTCACCCCTGCATTAACACAACAAAGAACAGATGTTTAAATTAAAAGAACAAAGGAGTGAACAAAAAAGAAAAAAAAAAAAAAAAAAAACTCCTAATAGTAGTAAGGGGAGCATAAATTGAAGTAGAACTCGAAATTCAATAATGAGATCAGAGTTACACAAGTGAAAACATGAAAGTAAATTAAAATTTGTACTTTTAACCAAAAAGAAAACTGTACTTCAACTTATAAGTTTATATACTCTAAAGTTGCTTTCCAGTAAAATTATACTCTTTCTCCAGGAGCACCATTACCTTTTTTTTTCTTCCACATGTTCCACTCTTACGGGACGAGTGCATGGTAATTAAGCATTACTAAATATTCTAAGATAAAATGAACGATCATAAAAAACAAACCGGTATATACTATAGGATATAGAAGAGAAAGGTCAATAAGTTTTCCAACAGGTATATTTTAAGGTCGTAGGTTTTGAAACAGGTGTGCATATGCTATATTTCAAGATCTCTTCAAATACGAAATCATACCTTTATCCATTAGAGCGAGACCCACTTTTGACTGATAGATGGCTCTCATTGACAAAACAATCTTTCCATCAATTATCTCTTCCACTAGCCTTTTTTTCTGCCGATCATAAACCTAAAGAGCAAACTGTGAGCTAACAAGCAAAAAATAAAAAATGAAAATACTCAACTCAAAGAGATCAAGAATATGCAATTTGCAAGTAGTTCAAAAATATTTCCACAGAACTAGTTTTAAAATGAATATTAAGTGTAAATTATCTCTTCCTTTTTCTCTACTATGTTCACATTACTTCAAATCATAGTAAACTAAAAAGTTATTCACTAGTACATGAGAATAGAAAACTAAAGAAATAGAGAACATTCTTTTGAAAAGGAAACATGCTTTTCATTAAGAGAGTGAAAATAAAACAAAGTTCACGATACAAGATAAAGAAAATAAAAAACAAACATACGCAAAGAACAATAAAAAGAACTGAAGCGGATAACACCAAAAGAGAAAAACCAAACATCCTGACAAAAGGAACAAAACATGTTCTTAAAACTGAAATGACTTTTATTTTCATTCACAAAATAATCCCTTAGAAATCTGCATGGATATATTACGCTGAAGAAGTGTGCACTAAACACCAATACATTCATTGGATGTAAATAAAGTAATGGAAAAGCATTTGTATACCGAAGGTATATAATTAGAAGAAAAAAAAAAGAGTTCAAATTAGAGAAGCTACATACTACAATATGAGATGCACTTGAACCAGAATTTAGACCAACGTCATAAGATGAAAAATGAGCCCATTCGCTTAATTTAAACATCCACCTGCAGAACATCTGAGTTTCTAAATCACCAAACGAAAGGAAAAGCAGAAAAATATGAATGTTCAAGCTATTTCACTTTCATCAATTCAGCGTCAGTTAGGTTTTCTCTGAGAGTTTTAAGGACAAGGTATCGCAGTTCCTCACTGGGCTTTGATGAATGCAAAAGATTCACGTTAATGGTTAAGTAAAAGTATGGTTTGAGAGAAATCACAGAACTTTTTAAGACAAAGCACTTAAAATAGGTCGATCGTTTTGATTCTGTTCATCTCAAGGCCTCTTTCTCTGCACTCTTTCAAATCTTTTGAGGACTTCAAGCTTTGTGATATTAAATTGAGAAGGCATGCTTTTATTAATCCTTTATAAGATGTATTTTTCTTTCTTCCTTTCGCTCCCAAGTTCGTAACTTTGACTTTGAGCATTAGCTTTTTTCATTGTTTCTTGTTAAGAAAAAAAAAACTGAACTTTAATGAGATCTAAGCAAACCAATTAATCAACATTGATCTCAAATTCTTAAGTTTTATTGTTCTGTTCAGCTACTTTGTAATGAGCGAAAAAAGAGGTAAGGAAGTACAAAAGCTTTACCCATATGCTGCCTGTTTATCAGTCAAGAATCCTCCTGTCATAATTTGGTTTCCAGTTCCTTCATCAAAACATAGAGTCAAGTGAATCATATTGTTCAGTTTATCAGAAACTTCAAGAGTTTCACCACAAACGGGACAGCAATTCATCAATGGTTCCCTGCAATTTAAAGAAAAGCATTAATGCAATGTAAATACTAGAAGATGTGAAATGAAAAGAAATTAGATGAAGAAATGTGAGTTATAGGGCATGAAAATCAAAATTATTCCATATCAACCTCAACCAATGCAACACCTTATTCACGAATAATTGTCTCTTTTTTTTTAGGAAACGAGAAAATAATTCTCTTAACTCTCCAATTCATCTCAACAACATTGTTGCTACTCTAATAACCATATTTTGTCTTCCATGGACAATAGTTTGCATATTGGGCATGACTTGTGAAAAACTTACGCTCTCAAATGCATAAAGTACTGATTGATTAAGGGGTGAATTTGTTTCTAAACCAACAGTGGAAGGGAAAAGAAACTTTACAGAATGTGTGTCCTCAAAAGAAAATTTCTCAATCATACGCACAAAAACAATTATAAATCCACTATCCACAGTCATTCAAGTCTACCATGAAGTCTGAAAATTCCTCATATTTTCAAGTGTCATTAATGATCAGATGCAAGAAACAAGTCGAAAAGCATTATTCAAAAGAATAATTAAAATGGATCGTTACTTCTCTTGTTGAGCAGCAAGAAGAGCAGCCAATTCATCAAGCGTGACAACACCATCCTCATTCTTGTCAGCTGTCTTGAAAAGCTCTTCTTTCTAGAATATTAATAACTATATAGCTCAGAAAAATAAATTAAAACCGGATAGCGCAATGAAGCTATTTTAATGCTTTAATACAAAAGCTTATTTTGAGTTCAAAGAAAAATCAATTACAAGCAGATACTTGAAAACTGCAAAGAATAAACTTACTTGGAACTTTTATCCCAAAAATTATAAGAATCTTCAAAGATAAAGCCCTTCCCTTCTCAACTTTTTATGATTTGATGGTTAGCATGGTTGTATCGTTGTTAAAACGCTCACCTCTTTTTTGGATTATAAATTATAATTACTCTACTCTCCTCTATAATTGGAGAGGTCTTTTGTAAGTTTCACTTTAGGGCTTTTCTTTTCCTGTAATTACACTCATTAATGAAATCGTTTCTTATTCAAAAATAAATAAAGTTAAAGAAGATATCTTTCAAAAAACTAAATTTTACCATTCCAAATGAAAGAAATACATATAAGTAGTTGGATTAACACACCAACTCTATCTGGTACTGTTCTTAACAATTCAAACTTTATGTATTACATACTATCAATGAAATGCAGTTCTATGTTTCCCATAAAAAATGATGTATTACTGCCATAAAACTAGAGGGGAAAAGAATTTGAACGTCAAACCTTAGAATTTGCCACTTGATTGCCAAAAGCATCAATTAAGTCGGAAAATTCAGGGAATGAGAGCTCTCCATCCTCATTATAATCCTGCGTAAGTATGACAGCTCAAAAATATGAATGTCAACCATTTTAAGGAGGATTCTAGAGACTAAAATAGGATTGCATGCTTGAGATGTCTGGCAAACATCAGTAAAAAGAAAGTTTGAGATTTTGGCCTAAACTTTAATCTAGCCCTTTGTTTCAAATATTTATAGTTATAAGGGATCTTCACTGGTTACCCTCGAAACAATAAAGCAACCTACATCACAATCTTAGCAAGAGCCTGTGATATCACCATCCCTTACATCATTTAGCTACAAGATGAGAACATTGTAACATACCACAATAGATAAGATGCGTTTTGCAAAGCGTTTCTCTGTTTCAATTGGGTCCTGTCAACGATATTAAACTGGGTGAGACAAGTCCTTTTTTGAATTCACTAAGAACCCATAAAATAAATAATTCTACGCCATACTAAAAGGCGGTATACAACATATAAACATGACTCTAACTTCTAAGGTTATTTTTAGTTGACTTAATACATATCCAGGTTTCTCATAAAAAAAACCCCACACAAACATAATTTGAAATAGTGATGAAATATTGCACACCTCAACAGAACATGACACATAAATTTTGCCGACCACTGCATTAGGTGGTGATGGATCCAACAATTCGAGTTCCCCCTTATCAGAGTCTGAATTCTGCAAGACCACATCAGAACAAAAATTGTATCCTCAAAGTAACACAAACGGAAAGAAGAAGATATAACTGTCAACTACTATTAGTTAAATATGATAAAAATGGCTTTAGCAAAAGAGAAGGATAAACTGGATAAAGGACTGCAATCTAGTCCTTCCATAACAACTCTAGGTTTTTCATCTTTGCAATAGAAGTTTCAGGCATAATTCACTCATTTAGCTTCAATATCATTTTCTTCTTCTATAACCAAGCTTCTATCTGTCCCAGTTTGGACTTCTGTTATCAAGCATTGGCTCCTAGCATTTACAATTCTATGAAGGAAACAAGAGCTTTCTTCTTTCACAACACCCTTCATTAACTATTAAGTTCCCTCCAACAGACTTGGAATTTTTAGAGTAAGGCCTCTGTGCACTTTCTTTTTTAAAATTATCCATCCCCCTTAAGGCCCAAACTCAGGACACATAGCCAACAGGGCCACCCCCCAGTTGTTACGAGTCATCCAGCTTCACCAAAGCAATTGTAATCAGAGATGACCTTCCTACCAGATCAGTGAAGGCAGCTTTATTCCACTCTTGAGTTCTTGTTTTTAAAAAATCAGCTTTTGGAAAAAAAGATTACTAATTCTATTATTGCCTCTTTACTACATCACCAGTTGTGGTCATTCAGAACGAAGTTACAAAAACTCTAAAGTTTATAAGGAATTGGAATTACAGCCCCCAAGAAATTTTACCTGTCTCTAATGACAAGCTGAATAAGGAAAAACCACAAAAATAAAAGACTTCACATTAAAAACTTCAAACCCACAAGAGATCAATCTCTTAATGGTACCAGATAGTGATCCTAGTTAGTTCCTGTTTTTTATCAACTCTTCAATGATGAAATTTAGCTTTCCAATCACTGATGGAAAAGAAAATAGTTTCAAATCAACTTGCAAAGTCAACAGTAGGAGAATTTTAATGAGAATACCTTAGCACATACTTTAAATTTTCTCATTTGTTTCCTAAAAGTTTTTCTTAATCTATTTTCAGGACAGCATACCAATGTTGACAGCTTTTTTTAATAGGGAAACTGAGATACAGTTCTTCCACTGTTAGAGACTTTGATGTCCATTCTTTGGTCTCTAATTATTAGTCACTGATGAGTTCACCTTTTTCTTTTTCATTTGTACGAAAATGAGACTCTTATTAGGAAGGTTGAAAGAGTATATGCAAAGGTAACTGAAGAGATCGAGGCTGGAGATTTAGATGTACGTTCATATTTCGAATTTCTCAACACATCCTCTTTAGTAATATCATCTCCTTGATGAAATTATACTGTTTGCTAAAATAAGAAGAAATCTAATTTAACAGTTTGTTACCAAAAAAATAAAAAGAATTGTGCTTATAGTTATTAGTTATAGAAGAAAGATCTTTTTTAAATGATGTGGAGTAGTAGCTCATCCATTGCAAAATACTAGAGTTACACCACCAATGTTACGAGCCCAGAAAAAAGAAATGAACTTTTCCATGAGAAGTGTTAAAAGTTATGCAACTAAATGATCGTAGATGGTTCCATGTATGATAATAGTTACTTGCCTGCGATAGAAATTCAAGTAGATCTATCTCACAATACCCTACAAGGTTGTTGCGAGATATTCTATTAGTCTGCAACATAAAGAGAAAAAAGAATAATAATTAGATATTCTAGATTGCACAATTACATGGAAGGAGGAATATATATATTATATATATGATAATAACTCAAAACTTTCATTGAGAAAAAAGTGAACGAGAATACAAAAGCGATTAAAGGGCATACAAAAAAGAAAGGCCAGAAAAAGAGGAGACTATTTTTTTTTTTTGAAACTGGAAAATCGGGGCTTTGCTCCACTATACCCGGGGTAACCATGCCCGTCCTTCGGCCAGAGAAAAAGAGGAGACCATATGCAAATGGTCTCCAACATATATATATAAGAAATATTTAGTCTAACACGATGTTGATGCTACTATATCTTTTACAATACCATTTTTGTTTATAATTCTCAAATCTGTAAAGTCTATTATGCAATTTTTCAAATTACTTTGATTATGGATATTCTATAACAAATTAGCATTCTTTTTATTATTTGAAAGGCCACTCGTATCCCTGGCTGTTACAAAGTTATGGCCTTCAGATAAAAATCTATAAATGTTGAAAAATTTTGAAAAACTTGCATAAGTTTTCTTCAGTTTCAACTCTCGTTTTCGTTCGACAATTTTTTTTTTTCACTTGTTCAAGTAAGAAGTATTTAACTAACATAATGAGCTGTTTTATAAGATTATTCAAAATCTTTTGGAGTAATAAAATAATAAAATCATATTAAATTAAGGTATATGCTATCTAACTTTTTAAATATCTATAAGTTCTTTTAAAGACTATTATTTTTTATTTTTTTTTGGTATAACAATTAGGGAGGAATTCAAACCTATGACTTTTTGAGCTAAGCTCACTTTGACAAGGGCTATATTAATTTTGCATTGATTTTTATTTTACGATTTTGCAGTATTAAGTAAAACTGAAGCTCCAAGAACTTTAACACTTAGAAACCTTTTTTTCCCTGGTCCCAGTAAATTTCAAACAAACCCACCTTAAAACAATTCAACCTTGAAAATGAATACTACCTCAAAAACAGAGATTCTCGCAATATGAGGTCCATCTTTCTCCAAGAGAAGTTTTTTTTCCTGTAATGGTAAAGAAAGGATGTGTTTAAACAAAGCTACATATGTAAGGTAAATTATGGATATCATATGCATACTAATTGTGGCAACAACATTAAGGCTGGAGAATAAGCATAAAATTTCTTTTGTATTTCATTCGTTAATTACGTTAACAACGTTATTTCTAAGTATGATTTCTTTTCATTTGAACGAAATAGAAATTTTCAGCGATGAAACGAAAAATTACATAAGAGTAGTAGGCTAGTAGCAATGAATAACAGAAAAACTATATTACAGGATCCAAACCCAAAACAACTTAAAAATTATAAAAATCCAAAGAAAAATGAATAAATAAATAAACAAGTACACTAAACTACACTATAATCTTGATCAAAGACATAAGTGTGTACATTTCAGACTTCACAAGAACGTTTCAAAATTAGGATAGTTTCAAAAAGCATTAGACACTAAAGCCTAAAGAGAAATGAAAAACCTAACAAGGGATCATACACCATCTTTAAGCCTTCCAAACCCTCTAAACACTCTATTGTTCCTCTTGACCCAAAAGCCCCACAAAATCACAAACCTCCCTTTTCATGAACGGGTGGTTGAAGAAGGAGCTCCTCGCTATAAAACAACAATCTTTAGGTTGGGCTTAAATGAAAACCCAATGCCTCTAACAAGCAACTACAAACCAAAAATGCATGATCACAACACCCCAAAAGGTGGCCGAGACCCTTAGTCACACCCTTAAAAAGAATACAATATCATGGCCCTATCAGGCAAGGTGACTTATGTGAGACACTATCCAAGGTATTAACCATTCCATGAAGGACCTGCCAAACCAAAAACTTTAGCTTCTTGAAAATGTTAACCTTCCACAAACCACAGCAAGGAAAAAATCAGGAGAGAGGTTCACGAGCACCGAAAGGACCAAAAAGGAAACCATTTGAAAAGGACCAGTGCGAAAAGACAACTACCCCTCCGTCAAGCTAACAGAGAACCCTTAAACCAAGGATTTTTTTTTTGGAAACAGTAACTTTCATTGATAGATGAAAAATTACAAAAAAGCAATCGAAAAAGTTACAATAGATGATGCCATCGGGCAAATAAAAAAGATAAGTCATAGTTACAAAAAGGAGGAAATCTATGACACCAAGTAATTCCAGCATGTATAGAA
>JBBMKA010000001.1:2027380-2057010 GCA_037833695.1 Sechiopsis laciniata
TGATAGAAGGGCTTTTTGGTCATTTTACAAGAGGCGCCCCATTTTTCTGCTATACATGAAATATTTTCAAAAAAGTGCTATGGATGATATTTTTTTGAATTTTTTTGTTATTCATGTAAAATCCCCTTGAATAAAACAAAGTTGCAATAATTTGATTCAGACCCTATCCTTATCCATAATTATTTTCTTTTTCATTTGTGGGGGCCATAGCTGAAAATACACTAAGCCGCGCTCTAGTTCTTTTTGGGCTGGTAGGCCCGCTCAATTATCACAATTTTTTTTTAGTACAATTATCACAATTTAATGGTTATCAACTTCAACACCATACATTTAAGATTTAATTAAATAAAACCAACAAGAAGAAAGCTTACCCATAATTTATATAAACTAATTACACGAAATTTATAATGAGTCACCCATCGCCGCCGTGCACGGCGGACCTCATGAAGAAGTCGCCGGTAGTTGGCCGTGCCAGCAGACTTAAAGCTAATTAACAACACACCCTTCACAAAATAACACTCCTAATAAAAACTTGTAGATTCCAAAACATGACCCTTTTACGAGCTATTTACATGCAATCGCCGGTAACCGTCGCCGCCGTTTCCGCCGTCGCAGCCTAGCGGTGCTGGCTCCTAGTCTCACCGCTGTAGAGCCTATCATCATGAAGTCATAGTTTTCAGATCAGGACAAAAATAGAGAGTCAATCAAGCCGTCAGATGTCAGGACCGTGATGATAAGTCCACAGATCTGACGGCTTAGATGACGCTCAAAAATATCAAAGAACCAAAATTTCGAATCTTTTTTTTTTATCATCCAGTTGGGAATATGGAGAACAAGATGCCTCAGCAGAATCCAATTTCATTTTCATACTACAATAATAATTTTTCTCTCTTGTTTTATTAAAAAGCTTTCATATTTTTCCTGTTAGTTGCGGCGGCGCGTCGGTTACACTCGCTCCAAATATAAAAGGGTCGCAAGTGTTGGTGACGCATATTTAATCCTCATCGAGTAATTTAAGATCAACTAATTCAATTTATAATAACTACCTATACGAATTAATTTAGAAAAATTTATTTTTTTAGTCCTTAAATTTAAAATCTAATTTCAAGATAATTCTTCTTTATTTTTTCAATACCTTTCAATTTAATTCTTATCACTTTTAGTGTTGTTATGTTTTTTTTAGAATACTTTAATATTTATATTTGGTTAAAAATTAAATTCACTTAAAAACTTAAATAAGCACTTGAGTTGATGGACTAAAAGTGAGTATTAAAAGTATTCAATAAATTGAATGAAAACTAAAACCCAAACATAAGAAATTAAATAAATATTTTTCCATATTTTCATGGTGTTTAGTTTCATCGACATTTAAATGTTGTATTGTCAGACGTTATGTTGTGTTGCCAACCTTTATGTATGTTGAGTAATGATAGTTGAGATGTGTTTAAGTTAAAAAGAGACAATTACGTATAAAAATTAAAAAGAAAAAAAAAAAAAAAAAAAGTTAGCTGGTGGTTTTACCAGTCGTAAACAGTTGGAGAGTTGGGTTGAGGTTTGTCAAAAACTTCAGCACCAATAGTCTTGGTGGCAAAGTTTCTACCAGGGTTGAACACGCTCCGCCAAACGTTATCCTTACGCGCCGCCGTAAACGGCGTTACGGGTGTCACCGGCGTAGTGGGTGTCGCCGGAGTAGCCGGCATGGACACCGACCTCTGGTATTTGCTCCCATCTCCCTCCAAATCTAAATCATCATCCTAATTAATCAGTGAATTTGTACTCAAATAAATAAAAAATAAATAAATAAATAACAACAATTCAAAGAGAAATTAAAATAATTAACCTTTAACGATCAAGGGCTTGATCTTCCTGAGCTTGCCGAGGCCGCGCTCAGGTTGAGGCCCGGCCACAACATCATCCCAAAGCTTCTCAAGCAGAACCATATTCTTTATAATCTAAACTCTCACTCACTTCTTTATATCTCAATTTCATCCTTATTTATGCTTCTATAAATAGAGTTCTTGAGTTCTCAATGTTGGGTAATTTTTTGTCCCTTCCTTTTTTTTTGGTCTTTTTTTAATAAATATTTGTGGGTGGTAAGTTTATGCACACCAGGTAAAGAATTAATTTTTACGTCGGTTCCTATCAATAATTTAGTCTTTAAAATCTTATACAAGTAGCTTTGGGGGCGATTTTATTGTTTGAAAGTAATCCAATTTAATATTATAGTTAGAAGTTCAATCTTAAAATTTTGTGTTTAGTTATACCATTTATATAGGATTTGTAATATCTATCTCCAAATTGTATTAAAAAAAAAAGAGTCAACTCATGATAATTAATTATTAGTCCAAAAGTCCCACCCCAATTATTGGTAAACTAAAAAAAAGTTAGAGTTTTTTTTTTTTTAAATAATAGATATAGGAGATTTGAACACATAATTTGTTGTTTAACGAAAATGAAAAGATGCAACAGAATTATTATTTTTATTCACAGTTGTTGATTGATTTTTATTATTTTTTAAAAATATTTTTTATTAGTAAAACCATAATTATTACTTTTTTTTTTTTCTAAATTCAAGAAATCATTGGTCACATTATATAAACCTTTTTGAACAATTTTTCCAAACTCATGGAAGCAACAACTTAAGATTTAAAAATTTGAAAACCAGTTCTGCATACCATACTATATTTACCCTAAAACCATTAACCTTGGAAATATCTTTTTTCATTTATATGAATATATCGAATTAACTTCACCAAGTAAACCTATCTTTAAAAACCTTGACCAACAAAAAGTTTGGAAAATGTAAATGTGAAGACTTGAAGCATAGGTGGCAATATAAAAATGATAAGGTGGAATTATTAAAAAAAGAATAGGGAAAATGGATAAGGATGAAGTCTGTGTAAAAAAAATAAAATATCTGCTTGAAATACAGTGACAGAGCAGATTATGGGTTGCTTTTGAAGTGGATCTCAGGCTGCTATTAAAAATTTGATTTTTGTCCGATTTCTCACGTGCGTCTGGGTCCACTGCAAAACTGGCACGTGATATCAGTAATTGACAGGTCCTACGTGTATCTCTTGACTTTGTCTTTAATTTTCAACGGCCCAGATTTTGGAAATGAAATCATCATCCAAATGAGAAGAAAAATTAACAAGATTATGATTTTATATGTTTAGTTTTTATTTTTTATTCAAGGAGAAAATTTTGAACTTATAAATTCATGGTTATTAGATCGTTGAAATTATACTCATTTTGACTTAGTGATTATCTATACTTGAAGTGTAGGAAATAATTATTTGAAAGAATCGTTACCTATGTGTTGAGGTACAGACAATGATTATAGAGAAAACCATTATTTATATTTGAACTGTAAAACATGATGGCGGACAAAATGTTATGGTGGTTATGAGCTGAATGAGATTATAGAGAAAAAAATGCCGTAATTAGTGATTGTATATGAGATAAACAAGGATTATATAAATGTAAAGGTAAGTAAGAGAATAATTTCTCATTTGTAATTTAATCTAATGTCCAAAGTTGAAAATAAGATGCCACTCGAAGAATCTAGTCTCGCCCCAAAAACACTTTAAGGCTTAATATCCAAAGTTGTAATAAAAGTTGTGTGAGACAATGTTGGCCATCTGATGAAGAAAAGATTGGGAACCTTAAATTTAGAAGGAAACTAAGAGGATGAAGTAATGTGATAGGGAGAGCTTGAGAACTCCCTGATCTTGAAGCTCTTTTCGATTATACTTTGGCAGGTTCTTGTTCCTCCATGATCAGTGTTTGAAAAGTTGTGCCTAGGCGAAAGGCTAGTGCCTCGCCTGCACTTAATAAGGCACAAGCCTTTTAGCACCTTAGGTGAAGAATCATCTGCATCTTTTGATAATTAAATATTATGTATGTTTTATATATTATTTTTTGTTAAAACTTCATTTATGTCCATAAAAAATGTTTTTATTGTACACACATATATAAGTTTTTTTTGTATTTTTTTATATATTGTGCCTTAAGTAAAAAAGTCTGCACTTAATGGTCAATTGTTATTAATTAAATGGAATCTTAATATAACTCATTCCCTATAAAAAAAAAGATTATAATTGGACCAAGAACTGTTTATATAGGTGGGAATAATATTATATTTGGGAGATATTTTCTTGAATTAACCATTCATTTCTTTTTTATTTTGTTCACATAATGATAGAATTTTAGAAAGAAGAATAATTAAAGGTATTTTGTCTTTCAGGGGCAAACTTGGAAAATATTTCATTTATGGCACTCTTGGTAATTAGCTTAAACTCTTTGTCCCTTATTTAGATCCCTTGTTTCCTTGTATCTAGAGAAAGAGGGAAAAGGAACAAAAAAAGGATATTAAAGAAAGAATTTAATAAAAGAAAAAACGGACGTAGGCGTTAAGGAAAAGGTCGTAATATAGGAAAGTAATTAAAACAAAAAAAAGGGGAAATAATTAGAAAAAAGATAGAAAAGGAAAATAAATATTTATATTTTAAAGTTTTTGTATTCTTTATTTTGCTCTTAAAGTTACGCTTAGTACTATAGAAGGGATTAAAAAAGAGGATAATTTGAGTGTAGCCGACCATAATGTCAACATATGTAGCGCCACACATCTCACTCTTTTTTTTTTAAAGAAAAAAATAAAAATGTATGTGTAACATCATGGCTGAAGTGCCTCATTAAAAAATAAAAGGGACAAAGTAAAGTTCAAATAGAAGAGAATATAATGTGAAGGAAAGTAAATTATTGTTATTATTTTATTCTTATTCGATAAGCGTGCGCCTTCCTTCTTTATAGGGATGCAACAAAAAATTGAAAAAACGAATCGAACCAATTCAATCCAATTGATCGGATCGATTTTTTAGCACAAAATTGAGTATATCGATTTGTAATTTGAAAAAATAAAAAATATTAGATCGGTTTCGATTTTTAAAAAAAAAACCAATAAAAACTTGTCCAAACAAAAATATATATGTATATATTTTTGGAGATTACAAATAAATATATATTTTGTCAATAAGTCATATAAAGTCATCTTCCTTCCATTATTTTGAAGATTTCATAAAGTGTTGTAGATTTTCTTAATTCTCTCCTATTTCAAGTAAAGACCATTCTTAAATAATTTTTAATAAGTTCAAAAATACTTCTGACCTTTAAAAATATTGTTGTTTATGAGATTTTTTTATGAAAAATGTTTTTGATATATTAAAAAAATTGGACATCGGATTGGATCCAAAATCGAATCAAACCAATGGTTCTATAATTTATTGGACATTGGATCAGATCAATTTTTTGAAAATCGAAGATACTAGTTCGGTTGTCGGCTTGGTACAAAACCAACAAAAATCAAACCGAAATCACCACTACTTCTTTATTCAAACGTGGACCTTCTCTGTTCTAAATCCCGCCACAGAAAATCAACGCCTGGCCGCCATGAATCAAGCCTCACAGCTGCACCGTGAGTTCTTCCACTATGGGTTCTTCAACGCCACCATTGTCCAACCGTCTTTGAGTTCAAAAATCACCACCGTGAAGCCCTTCATCGCGTCGTTGCCACCGCGAGAACCAGCAGCCACCGCAAGTCTCATACGCGTTCACCGCCTCCGATCAGCGCCGCTGTCCATGCTGTTAGTTCCGTCACCGCCACGAGTTCGCCAGAAACATCTCGTCGCCCGTGAATCTTGAGATTGCTATGCCAAGGCCAAGCCTTATTGTGAATTTGACCCTTATTGTTGAAGTTCGACCACCTTGGCCAAGGCTCGGTTCGAGTGTTGGCTTCTGAGGTTCGTGGTTTAGGAGCTAAGAGTTCTTGTGGTTTTCGACCAAGGTAAGAGACCTTTTATCCTCAACTCGAGGTCTTGTGGTTTAATACATGAATATATTCAATTGCATATTAGATTGTTTGATGAGTTGATATTTGTGATACTCTGTGCAATGTGATATCTGTGATGAACTATTTATTAGTAATTATTCATGTAACCTTATTGTGATAACTGATTTTGGGCGTGTATGTAGTGATATAGCTTACATGTGTGAGTGCTTTGATTATACATGTATATTGTGTATAGTGTGTGATGATCATTATTGTTGAGGGGTTTGTGCCTATTGTTATTGAGAGGTTTGTGTCCATTATTATTAAGGGGTTTGTGCCCATTCTTATTTAGGGGTTTGTACCTATTGTTATTGAGGGGTTTTATGCCCATTGTTATTGAGGGGTTTTGTGCCCATGATTATTGAGGGGCTTTGTGCCCATTGTTATTGAGGGATTTTATGCTCATTATGATTGAGATAATGATAATTGAGATATTGGCAATGATAATTGAGATATTGATAATGCTTTACTGAGTTATTGATGATGCTTGATTGAGATCCTGATAATGATGCTTGGGTGTGTGCTATTTGCTCTTAATTGTATTCATGTCTGATCCCAAGTTGAGGATCCTTATTGAGTGTCAAAACTCACCCTTTCCATTATGGAATTCTCTACAGGTATATCAGGACTTTATAAGGATGATTGACCGTGTTGAGGATGACCATAGGATACTACTGCATTTATTCTGATGTCTTTATTTCTAGTTTTGAATTCCTTCTGCATAAACTATTTAGGGCATGTATCGCTTATGACATTTAAGAAATGTTTTGTATTTGATTTTACTTGGGTACCCTTATTTTATTTTTATAACCTTCGAACGATGTTCATTCAATGATTAAAGTATTTGTTTTTATGAAAGCATGTCCAATTAGAGTTGTATTTTTTTTTTTTTTTTATGAAACAGTAACTTTCATTGATAGATGAAAAATTACAAAAAAGCAATCGAAAAAGTTACAATAGATGATGCCATTGGGCAAATAAAAAAGATAAGTCATAGTTACAAAAAGGAGGAAATCTATGACACCAAGTAATTCCAGCATGTATAGAAGCTTCAATGATGGTGGGGAGAGTGGCTAATGTATCATTAAAAATCCTGTTGTTTCTTTCACCCCACCATTTCCAAAAGAATGCATAAATCAAGTTTAACCATAGAGTTTCTTTTGTGTTCTTGAACGGATGCCCAACCATGATGCAGAGTAGGAAAGATCCAATATCTTGAGGACGAACAAATGACCATCCAAATAAACCGAACAATTGATTCCAGTACGTCTCGGCCCAACGACAGTGAATGAAGATGTGGTCTTGAGATTCCTCACCATTATAACACAAGCAACAGCAATTAGGAGATGATACAAATCTCGGCATCTTTCTTTTAAGAATTTCATGAGTATTAATAGCTCTATGGGCGATTTCCCATATAAGAAACTTAACCTTTTTCGGCTGATGTCCCTTCCAAAGGTTTGAGAATAATGTACCTTGTTCATTCGAGGTGGGCTGATGATGCTCAGTAGAGATCGTCTTCAATAATGATTTTGTTGAGAAGGTACCATTGAACCAAGGATAAAAGGACTACAACATCTACGGTTTAACAAACTTTTTCAAGCTTTTTTTTTCAACAAACATTTTCAAGCTTCTAACACCTTACTCACTGTTCAGAAATTTGAAATAATAGTTTCACCACTAGTAGACAGCAAGGACAAAGAACTTTTCTACCAAAGAAAAACTACTTGCCCAAACTAATTCAAGCATCAAAAATCTCTCACCGTTTAAAGAAAAGCCCTTTGATCGGGATGCTATGACCTAGATTCCTAAAGTTTGAATGGATGGTGGCTCTTTCCTTAACATTCGATTCCTCCTCCCTTCAATCAAGCGGCTTTGCACCTCCTACACCTTATTAATTCATGAACAAGGTAAATAGACTTAATGTGCTTAAGCTCTAAACCTTTACTTATGAGTTGATTCCTCAAAGAGTTGAATACTAAAGTAACCTTAACAATTGAGCTTTCTTCGTTCCTAACCTCTTTCACAGTTTCAGTTTTAAAGTTGTCTTCGTACCTCAACAGTCAAGCTGCTGACTTATTTCAGCTGTATAGACTATAGAGCTCTTTAACTTTTTCTAAAGGAACAGGCGTCTGAATGCATGACAAAGGACCCGCTTTATAGATGATCCCTATACAGGAGGACATTAAAACAATCGTTCCAGTTAATTTATTTATTAACCTTCCCTATTTCTATTTTAAATAATCCTTAAGAAAAGTATGCGAGCAAGTTAGTCGTACAAAATCGGACTTAGCGAACAATCTCAATATAGGGTCTAGCCTCCACGTCCTACGTAATCTTAACTTTTTTACATATTCCCAAGAGAATTCTAAGCTTTCCATTAACAAATGAACATTTTACAGCTTGGCCCTATGTAATGCTAACTTTTTTACGTCAAAGATGTTTAAGTAAAGGTTCAAAGATCGGCCAAACAGAAGTGAAGGGCTGTTACAGCTGGCAAATTGTGTCGACTAGCTTACTATCCTCTACAACATTCCCTTTTCGGTCGAAAGTTTTTTGATTGACTTATTACTTCTATATAAGGTAAAGTTGCTTGCTTCGCTGCCTTGTACTCTATTTCAAGATTAATAAATAAAATAAGGTGTAACATGTGTGTTAGAAACTTTAAAAGAGGTGCGAAGAATGTTGATTGGCTTCTTTCTTCCGCTTCGCTCATTTCCTTCTCTTCTATGCATGGGAAATAGGCTACGCTTCGCCTTCCTTTTCTATTTGCTTCCAGTAGTTCAACCTATCCAGAAAATTTGTTTAGCCTATGAATGTGGTTCCAATCCTTCCTTAAATAGATGAATACTGTGTGCCCAAGACTTCAATTCTATTTCTCAAGTCAGTATCCCATCACAGGTTAACTACTACCTTTGTATAGGTTTATTCTATAACTACCCTTTTAACCAACTCCTTGTAGTAACTACCAAACCAATTATAACAACTCATTTATTGGTTTAACTACCCGTTTATTCCTACGTTTATAAACAAATCGAATAGGAGGTCTATCAGTCTTCTTCTCTTGCTTGAATGGATATCACAGCAGCAAACAAGGTTGCAGGTGACTAGCTTAGCTGAGTACACCACCCGAGGGTTTCCTTCATGAAACTCCAAAAGGAGAGGATTCCGTACTGTAACTACTGTATTTTTTTTGTCCATCTAAATCGCAGAGCTGTTTTCCAGTAACTTTAGGTTTGAGCATCTTTCCCATTTTTTCATTTCATCTTCTTAGTGAAATACTACTTTTTTTTAGTTAATATCAAAGAGTTTTTTTTTTTTTTGTCAAAGAAACAATTTCATTGAATTAATGAAATTATGGAAAATTTTCCCAATGCCCATAGGCTTTTACAAGAATAACTTCCAATTAAAAATAAAATATGAAAGACTATAAGAAGAGAAAGTGGGCTTATCTTTGCACCAGAAATACATATTAGTAAGGGCCAATTCTACTATATAGTCAGAATTCTCAACCATATCTTGGAAGATTCGATTATTACGTTCCTTCCAAACCATCCACAAGAAGGATTGACAAAAAGATAACCAAATAAGCTTCTTTGTACCAACAAACGGTGTCCCACAAGGGTGATGGTTAAGAAAACTTTCATGTCATAAGGCAACACCATCTGAGATATTAAATATCCAACAACGATTAGTAGCTTATAGTAGTGCATCTATTAAACTAGATATTTTTTAAGTCGAGGGTTGTGTAAAACAATATTGAGACTGAATAGTCATTCTATCTATTATTCATGGAGGCAATGCCTTTATATAGAATATACAGCAGTAACCCTAACTACCAATGGGCCTAAAGGGCCTAACACTAAAAATACACAATAAACGAATATATATATATATATATATATACATAATAAATAACTCCAACACTATGTATGATATTATATTAAATATCCAACAAGTTCCTCAATACCAACTCTTAGAGTTAAATGGCTTTCTTTTTCTCTTTCTCATGCATACTTATGGACAATTTGGGGTGAAAGAAATAGCCGGATCTTCAAAGATGTTACAAGGTCTTTCGACAACTTCCTAGAGATAATTGTTAAAACTATGTATTTTTGGTGTAAAGATAAGCATCTTCCTTCTTCATCTAATTTATTTTACTTTATTTCAAATTGGAATCTATTCGTGTAATTCACCTATTGATGCTTAGAGTTTTACTCCTTTTTACAATATTTATAAAATTGTTTCATTTACAAAGAGAGATTGTAGCCAAATAGTTATCTCAAGATATTAGTTTATGTACATATAAGAAGGTCGAAAATCCAAGACTAATGATAAAAATATTGTAGATATATCAATAGAAACAAAGAAAAACTATGAATATGCAATTTAAATAAAATTGTAGAGATGCTACAACATTAAATCAATTCCTACAAGTCGAATAAAAATAATAATAATAAAATCATACTCAAAAAGTGATCAAAGGATTCTTCAACACCAAAGTAGATCAAATTTCAAATAAAGTGAACAAGTAAAGAAACTAAATTTGGTGCAAATCAATAGAGGGTCGATTACTCACAGAGTTCCAAGATGGCTCTTTGGTCCTGCAGAACCAATAAAGCCCAATCAACAAACTCAACAATATATATATAAATTTTTTTTTTTTGAAAAGAACTAAACAATATTTACTTACGTAGATGTATAATGTATATGTAAAGGCCTTTAAAGCAGCAGAGTAAGGATCGCTCAACCATAAGATAAATAAATTGAATAATTTTTATAATCATGTCACAAATATCATTCGGATAATGAATTCAATGGACATTCTTATATCATGATAACATTCAAAGAAAGGGGATGCCACCATGCTCCAATTTTACCAAGGACTTCTATAAAATGCTGGTTGAGATTTAAAATATCCCAAGTGATTAAATAAAATTGGTCACCCCATGCCAGAAAGTAAACGCTATTAGTCAATTGAAAATGATAGAAGCTTTAGGTTAAACTTGTGAATTCAAGTTTAAAATGTTAGGAAAACTAGGAACAGTTCAATTATACTTCTCTTTTCTTTTTCTTTTCTTTTTCTTTTTTTTTTTTTTTTTTTTTTGTGTAGATTCCTGTCATCCCAAAATTTAATAAAAATTTCCTACAATTTCCAAGTCCGAATTGAAACTGACCCAATAAAATTACCATCATTTACTTGCACGACCTTTTGAATACTTGATTCTTTCTCTCTTAAACTTTGCTGTTCTTATCAGATAGGTTTTCTGTACTAAGTCATACCGCTCATCTCAATCAGAAAATCTGCAACAGTGTCAAGACTCTCCAGTGCAAGAAACTATGTGATTCCACGAAATATTTTCTTCTTTTCTCTAAATATAACAATAAAAGGCCATTCCCTGCTTTAACATTCAATTCAATATTTAACAAACAGCTAAAAAAGCTAGAAAACGCCAAATGTATTTCGAATGCTGCAAATATATTGATTTGTTACTATTCTCACTTTCCATAATATCTTAGTATTTGGAGAGAAAGCATAGGTTCGTGTGGAATCTGTAGTAACTCAATTCACATAGTCGCCTTTACTCCACAAAGAGACTTTACTCTTAACTCTTTGCCAAATGTATTTTGAATGCTGCAGATATATTGATTTGTTACTCTTTTCCCTTTATACTCTAAAAAATCCCCTTCTCCAATATGGAACAATACTTTCTAACTATAATTCCTTCGAATGTCTCCCGGTGTCTAGCCTAGAAACGGGCGTGGTTATCCTGAGTATAGTAGAGCGCAACTCCTATTTACCGGTTTCAAAAAAAACTATAATATTCCCATGCCTCCTGATTTAGAACAAATTAAGGGTAATTCCATTTCCGCTATAGTGAACAAAACAAGCTAAGCAGTGAAGGAATAAACACAGATATTCTCAAAGCAACAGAGTCTAAATCACGTAGAGGTTAAAGATCATCACAACACTGTTCAAAATTACAAAAGCAAGAGATTCAAAGTCAAAACGAAGTTGGTGAAAGAATCAAACACACTCAACTGATCAGAGATTCCCGTCCGAAAAGTCTGCTCTCCAAAAGAAACGCAAGCAAGCCACTTATCCTTAAAACCCATGCTCGCCTACAAAAAAAAAACAGCAAAACACATGAAAACAGAGAAACGAAAACAAAGATCAGAGAACAAACAAAACCGGCGCAGAATAAAAGCAGAATTACACGAATAAGAGTAAGAACAGCAATTCCAGCGAAATCCTCCGCACTGCCGAGCTTAGTATGAGAACGAAAACCTCGGCCATTGGTGGCGGCGCCTTTACGACGCCGGCGAAGAAACCGACGAAGATGCATACGGTTCTTCAACCGTGCAATACGCGATTCTTCAGCATCTGGATCTGAAGAAGATGAAGAAGACGATGAAGTTGAATCGCGCTTGGAAGTTCCATTCCCCATGGTTGGGTTCAGATTCTGGATCTGGAAATGGGAGGATTAAGGATTTAGGAGCTTCAGCATTTGGAAATATGGCGTTGCCAGAAATGACGATTTTACTTTAGTGGAGCTTTGTGGGGTGTACTTATTTGTTTGTATTTAACAACCGGATTTGATTCAACTTTTTCAAGCTCAATTGGAAGAATGTTGGTCAATTCAACTTTTTTTTGTCGAATTTTGCATGCTGGCGGCTATTTCTGTAAAGCAATTCATCTTTTTTTTTATTACTTGTCTTTTTTATTTTGCACATGTTTGTTATTATTTATGTTATTTATTTGGTGGTTGATTTAACTTTGATTTTTTTTTAAAGATAAAACCTTTTTTTTTTCATATTCGTGACTGGCCGCTAGCTTGTCCTCACATCCTACAATATTTAAATGTCAAAATAGTTTGTAAAAAATTAATTTCTAGATAAATGTCATTATAGATTAAACTTATCACCTTAAGTATCTTAATCCTTCTTTGACCACTTAAGTCACTTCATAATGTTTTGAAAAGGATAGAATTTCATTAATAATAGAGTCCAATAGACTCACAACTCCCGCTTAATAATGGAGCGTGATCCAAACGGATCAAAACCATAAAATGGAGTGTGATCACTCAAAAAAGACTGAACCTAAAATAAAAAGTGAGCTTTTTGTAGAACCAAATATTTGTGCCATGGTCTTATCTATGATGGAGAGTTGAGCTTCCACAAGCAATAAACCTAAATCTATCATTGCCACCACTGCTAGTGTTTTTTATAAACCTTATCTTATCTTTGATTGATTTAACTTTGATTCAACCTCATTTGTGTTATAAATACTCAAATATGAGTATACTTTATTTTAATATAATTGAAGCTCTGGATCTTGAAGAAATGGAGGTGAATCGGTTAAAATATGTTTTTTGCATTAATTCCCTCTTTACTTATTATTTGAATTCGCTTATAAGCTATCTTTTATCTTTAAGAGCAATACTTACCTTGCCTAACGGTAGATAAGTATTTTGAAAATATTTATCATCTTTAAAATTATATATTTCTATTTTTTTGAATTTTTCTTTCCATTTTAATATTTCTCTCTCAATCAATAAAAAAAAAAATTTAATAAAAATATATGATTTTACGATTAAGTAAGGATTGCTCTATCTTAAATAGGTTGGGTGATGGTATGTGTGGACTGGCCCCAAAATGGTATCTTTTTCCACTGCCGTCAATGGTATAGTGGTAGTCTGGCCCCCACATCCTTAGCCATCCAAATTCTATTATCCCTGTTCAATTTTATTATTTTTCTCCCTTATATATACCATCGCTTTCTTTTTTTTCTTTTTTTTTTAGGAATTTAAGATATTTCAGTAATTTGGAACGGTGTTTTTTGGTCTACAAATTGATAAATCAGAACAAAGACATGAAACTAATCAATTGGGAGAGTTGTGAAACTACACATGAGCTCCTACAACACCTAATACATAAGAAGTTAGATTATGAGCTACTTTATTTGCTGCTCTAGGAACTTTTCCTACCCTCGTGATACTTGAATCCTGTAGAACATCACACATATCTTCAATGATTTGAACTGGAGAAAAGGCATGATTTTCTTAATTGACTTCCGTAACCAACACTTGGCAATCTGACCCGACCCACGTTAGAGAGAACGAGTGTTGACGAACAAACAAAGCCTCTTGAAAAAGACTCATCGCCTTCGCTCGAAGTGGAGCCAAAGGCGATGTTACATTTACCTTTTGTTCTTTTTATTTATTTCGTTAATATATTTTGTTCTTTTTTTTTTTTTTTTTTTGTTTATAAAACCATTATATTTGCACTTTTTTCATTTTTACTTTGTTCCTTTCCAAATATCTTTTTCTTTCTTTTCTCTCTCTATATATTCTTTGATATATGAGATTGTACATATAATTTTATCCTACAAAAATGTCAAGAAAATTGATAAGAAATTAATATTTAAGTATTTGACCAGCATTGATTAAACTTATCAACTCTTAACTTTTTCATGACTCTCTTGGCCACAAAGTTATTTATGATGGTTAATGTTTTAGACTAATATTGTTTTTGTACAAATATAAATGATAAATCATGTCAATAAAAGCAATCGATCGACGCATCAGTTTATATATTTGATTTATTCTCCATTTTTTTTAAAGTAGGGATCTATTAGATGTTTAAACAAAATTACATAACGATAGATTTGGAGTTTAAGAACTTCTCAAATATTATATTGAACCTCTAGATCCATTAATGCATAAGAGTAATCTTTGACATTTGATTTTTGGGCCCCAAACATGAAGTCCAAGATCCACCATGTGAGTAGGTATTAATTAAAGCCATGGACACTTTTGTCTATAAATAGAGGATGAACTCTTTTGTTGTAATCCATCGAATCAAGTGATAAATGTAAATATAATATAATAGCGAGGAAGTTTTATTTGTTTTTCATTGTCTTCTTTTATTTCACGTTTCTTGCTCTTCTATTTTCTTTATGAATCGTACACCAAATCGACCATCATTTTGATTCAAGGTCGATTTTTTACATTTCTACAATAAAAAGTTTGATTCCAACTTTACACAATAATTTAGTTGAATCGAGCCACTGACACCTCTAACATTAATGCATGACACTAGTCTAAATTGCGGCACATGTTTCCCTTCAAAGCACCTGTCTCTAGGTTGTAGCATTATCGTTCTATATTAAAGCATTGTGGCCCTATGTTGTAGAGTTATGGTCCTTACATTAGAAAGAATTTGATATTAGAGGTGAGGATCAAGTGAGTGAGGAATAGAGATAAAGCTCTTGGAAGGTGCTTCAGGTTTATCCATACTCTAAAATATGCAACTTTGGGGTTGAGAATGGAGTTATTTCCTTCCTTAATCCTAACTTTGATGTGGGTGTTCGCCTCCAATGTGTGAAACAATGTACTAAGACTTTCAAATTATATTTTTCACCCCGAGTAAGAGCTTGTCTACCATGAAATAAGAGATTCGATAAGATTGAAAACTTTTACAATCTACCTGTGAGCTCTAGTTTGATCACGATCTTTATATTGTGAAATCGATGCAACATAGAATTTTTTGAAACATTCAACCTTGGTATAAAAAGAAACATATATTCGAGTCATTTTATCCTTAGTTGATTCCTTTGGTTGGTCGTCGTTAAGGCAATAGGATGTGAAAAATGCTATTTTACATGGTGAGTTGCATGAGGATGTATACATGAGTTCGTGATAATGACTCTTTGATCCTTCATATTTCCTTCTTTTGTTTGCAAACTAAGAAAATCCTTATATGATTTTAAAAAAATTCATAGGACTTAGTTTGATTGTTTTACTTCAAATATCTTAACTCATATATTCATGTAGTTTCTTTATGTGATCCCTCGTTATTGTAGGTCATATTAGCGTAATTTTATCACTTACTTGTGTGTGAGCGCGCACGCACCTATGGACGACTCATTCTCATAGTGAATGATGTCTCATTTATTATGAACTTGTTGAAAAATTACAGAATACGTTAAATGACAAATCTAGTAGCCTCAACATATATGCATTATTGATTCGTTTGTGTATTTGTGTGCACGCACACGCCCACAAACGTGTGTGGACGACTCATTCTCGCAATGAATGATGTCTCATTTGTTATGAACTTGTTGAGAAATTATAAAATACGTTTGAAATGACAAATTTATAAGCCTTAACATATCTCCATTGACTCAAATATACATGCAAACAACATGAATACTCATAAATTAGCACTAATACATTTGTAGCATTCTTGATCAGTTTGGGAATTTCAATGCGAAGATATGTTGCACTTTTTGCTCAGCACATCAGCCAACATCAGCCTATGAGTTATGCTCTTCAGAAAATGCAAGTTCTTATCGACAAATGGTAGGTGCACTCAACTATTTAACGTTTACGAGACTAGATATATGTTATGTTGTGTGCAAAGTATATTTCATATATGCAAAGATATATGTTATGTTGTGTGCAAAGTATATGTTATGTTATGTCGTCAACAATTTCAAGAATTACGTGTCTGCGAACAACCCCTACCTTACACTGTGATAATCATTTCGCATTGTAGCTAGTAAGAAATCTGTATTTCATGGTTATACAAAACACGTTGAGATAGACTACCATTTTATTTGTAAAAAAATCACTCCAAAAAACATGATTCTTTAGAAGATTGAAACAGATGAACATCTAGCAGATTTATTTATAAAGCCTTTTTCCACACATCCACTCCTTGGTTTCATTTGATGGGATCATATATGTAATTGAAGGAGTTTATTATTCTCCGTAATTCCCATTACATTTTTTCTCTATGCATAAATATCATTTCATTCATCAAAATTATTAAGTCATTTACATCTCATATTCAATAATAATAGAGGAGTTTTTCATGAATAATAAAAATGAAAAAAAAAAAGTTATATAATGCCAAAATTTTAGAAAAAAAATCAAATATAGTAAAAATTGAAAATGAACATTCTACTCATTTGTGACATTTCAACCCACAAACTCAACAATAATAAAAACTGATTGAAAATTATAAAAGTTAAATATTTTATTATATACCAATATTTTTAAAAATTACCAAAATTAAATTAGGAGGTTAGAATTTACAACAAATTCCCTCAATAGTATCACCCACCCGATAATTTTTTTGTTTTGACATAACTTTTGTAAAACATCCTTTAATTCGTAACAAAAATGTTGAAAACAAAAACTTATTTTCAAAGTCTAATTTTGTAGTTTTTAAAATTTTATTCAGATTATAACCATGTGTTTTTAAAATGAATAAATCACAAAACACTTTGTGTATATTGACTTTGATGCAATTGACTTGGATTTTAAAAGCATTCTTTTCTCAATAGGATTTTAAAAGAGTCTTTAGATCATTTTGAAATATATTTTTTGATAAAGATGGTTGAAAAGCACTTTGTGCATATTGACTTTGTGTTTGCCCATGTGCAATCCTTTTAAAAGATGGTTTATATATATATATGAAAGCATTTCATTAATAAACAAAAAATGCTTACAATAGAAATTCTCAAAGATAGAAAGAAAGAACAAAACAGAAACACAATAAATTCGAAAGTGATAGCTTGAGTTTGGCCCACAAGTCAAGCCAAGATAAAATAAAAGACAAAGAACTATGAACCAAGTAACTTCTAAAGTGATCTGAGACACCTTTCGAACCAATGATTTTACATAGAGGATTAGTAGGTCCCAACGTAAAATGCCAGCGGTAGATAGTCAATACTTCATTGGTTGGCGTTGAAGAAACTTTGGGGTTACTACTATGAACATAATAACCATTGAGGAGTAAGAACCCGCCAAAGTAGAAAACAAGAGCTTCAAGATCGTAGAGCAACGAAGACTCTCCCGAAAGTAACACTCATTCATGGCTAGAATGGAAATTCCTTTATCAATCAGTTCCTCCTCATACCACAATAATTGAAAGACATAGAACTGCAAACTTCTAAAGAACGACACACCATCATTGGAGACTGCAAAAACAAAAATACGAAAAATAAACAAAAACATTAAGATGGGCCTTGAAAGTGTTGCCACTTTTGAAAACTTTTGCATTGTCCAAGAGTTGCCCATCTCTTGGACAATCCCCAATAAAATTATCATGGTAAACGGCACCCTTGATCGTGAGGGTGCACTGAATTTGAACCAAGGACACACGCTGTAACTTCCTCACATTTTGGTATTTTTCCACCCATAATGGCTTTTTTCTATTGCAAGATATACCAATAATCTACTTTTCATTCCATAAAATTGGTGGCCTCCCCATAAACAAACCGACTGAGAATCCCATAACTTCTTTATGTAAATTCCTTTTTTGGCATTAATCTCCTAGGGGGTGTTTGTTTGACATATATAGGTAGGATTTATGTTAAGAAGTTATATTGAAGAGATATATTGAGTAGTTAAAAATTGAGAGCTGTGTCAAAAACTCGTTTGGATGTAATTTTTGTATAGAGGAGTTAGAGTCAAAATCTTGTTTGGATGTAGATTTAAAATGAGTAGTTGTGTTTAGTAGTTAAAAAAGAAATGATTAAAAATGAATTATTTTGATTGATTTGAAAGAAATGATTAAAAATGAGTGGTTAGAAATAATTGAGTAGTTATAAATGAGTGATTAAAATGAATGGTTAGAAATGAGAGTTATTTTTAAAAGTAAAAATGAGAAGAAGTTAATAAAAACTTGTTTGGATGTAGGTTTTCGAAGAGGAATTAATAAATCCCAAATCTAAATCCTAGCTAAATATGTCAAACAAACACCTCTAAATTCCAGCTTCAAATAAAAACGTTTCTCCCCTCCATACTCCGCCTTCCTCCTCCACCTCTTAATCCCTTTGTAAAATACAACCAAGGAGAATGAGGATGAGAATGAGAATATTTGAAACTCTTAATATTCTTTTATCACATCAAATTTATTTAATAAGCATCAAATGGGTTAGTGGCGTAGTTAGTTATCTTATTGATGTTAATTCATTTCAAGTCATGAGTTCGAGTTTTCGAAAATCAGTATTTGTCTCTCATATTGTTTAAGAAATGTATGGTCAAACAGATTATTTTTTGAAGTACATGTAAGCTGGTCTAATAACTCATACGTAAATGTTCGGTTCAACACCATAATCACAAGTTCGATCTTGAAATTCGATATTTAACTTTCATTTATTTGAGAGTAGTGATATCTTCTATGTAGGATTTATTATCCCCTTCCTCGATTGCTGCATTATTGTGATCTCATAAATAAAACTTCATGCTTTCGAATTTTCACTCTTGGTTGAACTAAAAAAAAAATAATCAAAATTTGAGAACAAATTTGCACACAAGGTAAGTTATAAAAAATGAGAGAAGAAAAAGACATAGACAAAAAGGGATTTTTATAGTTTTTTTTTTAGTATTTAAACTAATTAATAAAAGTAAACATAAAGAAAAGAAAAAGGAAAAAAAAAGTAAAAGAGATATAATAATTAAGTACACAGACCACGTGGCACGTGGTAAGGCCGTGTTTGGAAGCAATGTTAATCCTATTCCTCATTGGATTCGATTAGGCAAGCTTATTTCATCAAGATCATCCAACGTTAAAAAAACCTCATCCAAACACGACAACTCTGCCCCATCTTGATCCTCTCCTTCTTTCTCTTCATCCCTTTCATAAACTCTGCACAACACCCATTTGCCATAATCCTGAAACACAGCCAAACAACAATAACATTTATAATAATAATCTCCATAAATACATAAAATTTAATTGAATTTTAGATCATTATGATGTCGTACGCGTTTCGATCGTCCCCGACGTCTTGATGGTCTACTCGAGGAGGCGGCCGTGGTGTCGCAGAGACGATACTCATGCATTATCCAATTAGTTTTGGCATCGCCAACGTGAAATAGGAAGTGTTTCTTCATTCCCACGACTTCTGACGTGGCGGTAGAGACGACAGGCTCGTCTCTACCTAATGGATTCCAGTAACCGTTACCGGTAACTCGGGCATCGATCTTTCTACTGTAGAAGTACCACTGGTTGCCCTCTCCCAACGCCTTCCCTAAACACACAACCAATCAGCAACTTTCACACTTGACGTTCATTCATAAACATTTATAAACCAAACTTTGATGAAGGATAATGAACTTTGAAAAATAATGGTCAAAATGACAAAATTTAGAGGAAACCATTCTAGATAAGTTTTTTCTAATAAATTTTAGAGAATATATTTAATAAATCCTTAAAAAAATCAATAATATTTAAATAGTTTAAAGGACAGTTATCTTTCTTGCTCGATTAATTAAATTATCTATAAAAAGTTAGAATCCCAACCTACCAACTTAAATCAATGGATTATGATAAATTTTGTTATATTGTAATATTTAATTTCATTTTGTTTCAAAATATATATATATATATATTTAATTTCATTGAGGATTCTCCATCGTAAAGATGAAGATACATGAATTATTCTCCTTAATATAAATTAATTTTAAAATGGAATCTTATATTTCTCTAATATAGTATTATAATTCATGAAATTGCTTAAACAAATCTTCTGATAAAATCAAATGAGATTCAATTCAAGAAAGATGCACCATCTTCAAAGACATATTGAAATATAAAAAAGACGAAGACAAATATTGTCATTTATAAGATCTCTTATATTTATTAACTTCTCACATATGCTGAGTTTAAAATTTTGTTGAAAACTAGCAAGCGAAAGTCAATCTAAATTAGAGAGAAAATGATATTACAAAGGTTTGAACCCATGGTATATCTTCTTAATCATTCATTCAATCTAAAAACTTAAAATTAATCATATCAATGGTACTCTAACAAACATACCGTTGAGCTCCCAAGGATCATAGGAGACAAGATCGAGATCGGGAATGACATCGGGGTGGCAGGGCAACAAGGCGACCTTACGATGGAGGAAGTGGACGACAAGCTCTTCGTCGGTTGGACAGAATCGGAATCCAGGAGGGAGGTTGAAGTTATGGCTATCAGCTGCAGCCATGGAAATGAGAAATCAAAGAAAAAATGGTTAAGAAGGGAATAGTAAAATTGTAAGAGGAAATGATGATATTTATAAGAAGAAGAAGAGATGAGGTGACGTGGGAGTGAAGTTTAGTAATCAATTTGATCACTTGAAACTGGTAATGACGACCCACAAGTGGGGGGAGCCAACATATCAAATAGAAGGATTAAAGCAACAAAGAACTTGAGTTCATCATTGAGAAAGAAAGAGAGAATTATAAAAAAAAATATTGCTTAGTAATGAAAATGGTTTTATAAAACAAAAATATATAAATTCAATCTATAATGGTCACCTATTTAAAAAATTACTAATTTTGACAATCAAATGACACAATGTAATTGAAGTATGCATAAGTTACTTTCAAACACCCACGAATATAAAACAAAAATTAAAACAAATAGAAATCATTGGTAAAAGATAATGAATAAATAATGGGTTTAATTTGTTATGTAATTTTAAAGAAAAATGAAGGAGGTCATGAGCCACATTAAGAATGTGAGATTTTTCAATGTGATCACCTATTTGTGATATACTTTTTGACTCTATAATATTTGGATGTCAAAAAAATTAATAAAAAATTAATTTTTAAGCAGGTGAGTACCATAAATTGAACCTTTCATAAACTCTTGTATAATTATATATTAAAGATAAATATGAAATTTTTTTAAAAATTATTTATTAATTAATAATTCATATATCTTATTAAAAATATTTAGCCCGACCAAATAAGGCGGCGGGAACATGAATAAGTGAGTTAGACAGTTTCACTTTTGTGAAATGATACATACAAGTTAAGAGTCAACTATTTATTTCTCTCTCACAGCCTGCCTTGCTCCCCTTTGTCTCATTACAAAAAAAACCATATCATTACTCCCACTATCATATACTCCCCTCATAACATTTCCTTTCCTTTTATTTTATTATAGATCCTTGTCTCCCCTACTTATATGCTTCACTTCTTCATTTACATTAATTATATCAAATCCAATGAGAGTAGATTTGTGTAGTATAATTAAGGTGGAACATCAAAATTTGAACATATAATCAACATCAAATCAAAAGAATTGTTACCACAAAAGCCAATAAAAGAAGTAACTCAACAACATTGACGAACACTCAATAATTAAGAAGTCGTGGATTTTAATATCTCTTCCCCAATTGTTTTAGAATTTTATTCTAACTAACAAAAGCAGATGACAACAAACAAAAAAATATATGGAAAAAAACCTAATTTTTAGTCCTTAGGTGGTCCTTATATTTTAAATTTGAAGACTTTCACTTTAAACATTTGAATAATACTTCAGTTTAGTTTCTGATATAGCAAAATTGTTAGTTACATAAACTAAAGTAATACTGACTAAAATTATAATTAGACTAGTTTACAATTTTAACACATTGATGAAATGATTATTTTAGTTTTCATGTGAATTTAATTTTTAAAAGAAAATAAGTATGGATAAAAGTGGACATTATTAAAAGGTTAGAGGTAAGAGTGTTCAATTTTAAAATATATAAATAAAATTGAAACTAGATTCTAAATTTAAATATTAAAAAAGTAATTTTTGTAATAAATATATCATATAAATGTAAGTAGTTCAATATTAGTTAGATCGGATTAGAAAGATATCATTATATTTGTGTAATCCATGTACAACAAATATAGGAAAATATACCATAACAAGCCGATATTGTTTTCTTTTTTTTCTTTTCCTTGAAAGTATATTCTCTACCAACCGAAATATGGGTTCTACAATTGATTATGGATTTTCTAATGACTTTTAGAATGTTATTTTTATGATTACCTTTGGAGCTATATATGAAATTGTAATATAAATAAACAAATATATATAGAGAGAGAGAAAGAGGGATGTTTATCTTCATCAGTAGCCACCCTTATTTGATAAAAATTGGTTAAAGAAAGAACAATCGATATTATCATTTACTTACGAAAATTTATTATTTTGTACTATACCATTTTTTTTGTTATATTACTTACGAAAATGTTTGCATGCTACCTAGGTACTATGCAGTCACCATCTGGCAAAATTTGACCAACTAATTTTTTTTTTTTTAATTTAGAGAAATTTATTTAAAAAAAAAAAATTAATGTATCAGATTATACCAAATTTATTCAAGTATTATGCATGTTAATTAAAACTATGAATTAGATATCTTTTCTTAAAAAAAAAAAAAAAAAAAGAAAAAAAAAGTTAGATATATTTTCATTATTTTATAATTTTATTTGTATAATAAAACTTAAAAATTATTTTTGTTGTGGAATAACAAATGATGGTTTTATATCCTAAAAAAACCAGTAAATGTTTTTATAAAGAATATAAATGTTACAAAAATAACAAATTGTGGAGTAGTGAGAAATCAAACAGCTTTCAACTATAATTATTATTATTATTTTTTTTTTTAAAAAGCTTTCAACTAAAAAAAAAAGTGATACATGTACAATTTTATGTTGAGTTAATATAGAAAATTAAATGATATATAAATTGAAATGTAGCAGCTTATATAGTTGAATAATTGCAATTAAATTATTAATTTTATTGTTAAATAAAAATAAACAAAAGAGTGTGAAGATAGAAGACTTTGAAGCATCATCACACTTCATGCTTACATCATCCCACCTGCTGCCATCCACGTGTCACGCACGAAAATGTTTTTGGTCGTGGACCAATTTAGTAAAAGTCAGTAGGCCCACATCATGGGAGTGTCAAGTGTGCATATATACTCATTCTTAATTATTAGGGTAATTACTATCAACAATTATTCTCTCTTTTTTTTTTTTGTTTCAATCCATTTTCAACTTTGTATTTTTACCACTCCTGTCAATTCAACCCCTATAGATTTTACCTTAACTAAATCTCATTCAATGTAGTAACTTTTTTTTTAGGGCATACAATGTTGTATGATTCTATTAAGAACAAAAAATTGTAAATTTTTGTTTGAGAGGTATTAGACAAATAAAGTTGTTCCACATAAGATCTTGAATATATAAGAGGAGACAAAATATTCATTGCTTTGAAGCCTACTCCTAATGTAGAATAAATGAGTGACTGGGTATCGTATGTCTTGTTGTACTTTGTGTATCTCAAAGTACAGCAAAAAAGTGGAGCAACTCGTATAGCTTGATGTACTTTATTTGAGAAAAGAATTGTTGATCAAAATTAAGAGTGAAGAATTCATAACAATATATATAATATAAGTTTCATTGATCTACCTAAAGATAAGAGAATTGTTTTTCATAATCATAAATGATGGGTATAAATTAAGATGAATTTTTAGGTCATGTCCGAACATGACTTATAAACAATACTCATCTTTGTGCTTTAATATGAATCATAATTTATTTGATTTTAAATTCAAAATAAATATATATAAAGAAAAATAGAACGTGGCTCATATTGAGCTACATAGATGAGTATTGATATTTAAGTCATGTTCAAACATACCTAAATATTTTCCGAGCTAATAAGATAAGATAAAAATATTTAAAAAGAATGTTTGGGTTAGTTTGGGAAGGAAAAAGTGAAATGGTGTGGCACATGAAAAATCCCAAAATGCAATCAACTATTTCTTAGGATTGCGGACTTCCCAACTGATTTGCCGGCATGCCTCAATCTGGGTCCCACTCAAACCATTAGGTTTTTTTATTTTTTGAAAAACCAAAAACATTCTAAATTTTTAATTTTAAATGTTATATTTTATTTTATAATTTAAATTATTGTAACGTATGGGTAAAGGAGAGTGGTGTGGTACTTTGCTTACGACTTCTCCAAGTCAAAATTAATGATAATTACTCTCTTAGTGCTTGGAAAAATATGCACTCTGGTCACTTAATGATTTTATTGTTTGGTGATAAACTAGTTCAAAATTATAGTTACGAATTCAAATCTTACAAATCGATAATTGACTCTCAACATTATAATTACAGATTCGATTTTACAAATCGATAATTGACGTTCATTTGAATATTTTCATTCATACTTATTGATACAATGTAACATATTCTTCAGGATGACATCTCTCTTTAATTTTATCATTTTTGGATGAGATCATACTTTCAATATTTTGAAGTAGCAAGAGTAATTTAAGTTTAAATGATTTTATTATTTAAATTTCATATGAAAATCAATCAATAATAGAAGAAATAGTTAATCTACAAAGGTTAATAGATATTCTCACGATTTTAATGTAAAATCTAATAGTTTTAAGTAAAACTCATTTAATTTTTTTAATAAAATAATAATCTTCAATTTTTACCTGACATTCTTAAAAACAAAATAATTTATTTTCTAAATGGACCTAAAGGTCATAAAATTATACATTGGGAAATAGTACATTGAAGTATAGAAAGCATGTACTAGCTTTTAAATCATTTGTAAAGAAGAAAGTTGGATGGAGATGGAATAAACAAAAGTTTTCAATTTCTTGTTCAAATTCACAATCAATTGGTTCAACTTTTAGAAGAAATACTGAGAAGTGTTACCAATTATGAAAACTGCTGAATCAACAAAAAAAAAAAAAAGTCTAAAACATATTTCAGAGTCAGCTTGTGCGCACTTCGACTAATGTCTGAAGACATCTTACTTTGACCCTACTACATTTAGATGACAAAAATTAGGTGACTATCATTAATTGAACTCATCACCTTAAAATCTTCTTTGAAAACTAGGTCATTCTATGATGATTGATTTTTCTTTTTTTTTTGTATAATATGTATTGATTTGGAATAGTCAAAACTCAGACGATTTTATTTCATATTTATATACATCAACGAAATCTAAAACCCTAGAAGATTTATAACAATTAAATCTAGGACCCATCTAAAAGTCACCTCTATCCAACTTGAACACAGGGAACCAGTTTTATTTGGAAGAGGAAAAACCAGTTTTATTTCATAAATTTAAAACCCTAACTAAAATAGAATATTTATAACAACTAAGTCTAGTTGAGCTAGGCTAACTTTCACGTCTAATAAAATTATATAAATATATTACAATTCGAAGGAAAAATAAATTTAAAAACAAAATCTAAACTAGTTGTCTTTGATATAATTTTAATAAAAGTTGCAATGGACATCAAAGTTGTATCAACCATGGTATCGATGGTCCAAATATCGCCATCCCAATGTTTATAAGACGAAAGAAACCTTGTGTGGTTGTTGGTTTAGAGTATATAAGCTAACGATATTTGTGCATCGTATCTTGGCTAAATCGATCGACAAAGCAACCGTCGATGATAGATAAATGTCGACGAGGTGCATTTGGCCATCCGCGTAGACTACCTTGATGGCTTGATGTATTGGCACAACAAACAGTCATTTTGCCATCAACCTATTCATGGTCGACGGTGGAAAGAACTTATACACTGATTTTCAACTGTCAGTGAAGAGTTTTAATCTTTTAGTGTATTTTCTAAGTTTTGAAAAAATATATACAATTTTTTGAAAAGATGTGTTGTTTTAGAATTCGACTAAAAATTGTGAAGGAAGCTGAAAGTCTTGTTTAGGAAAAGAAAATAAAATTAGGAAAAACAAGGGTAATTATTAAAAACAAAAAATTAAATAGTTATTGAACTAAGTTCTAAATTTAGGCTATGCTATTTGAGTTCAAGGTTAAATTACATATTCAATTCCTATGATATGGAAAAGGTTAGCTTTTAGTTAGCATGATTTTAAGATTTTAAAGTATTTGTGTAATTTTATCAAACTATATGAAGAGAATAAATTCTTTTTTTCTCTAGACCATATATATATATATATATATATAAACAAAATAAACACAAGAGTTTGGAAGGGTGTGTTTTTTTTTTTTTTGGACATGAGGAGTGGTTAATAATCACTACTCAAAAACCCCTCGTTTGTTTTTTTGTAGTAAACAACCACTGTTAACTACTATTCAACCCCTCTATCAAATCTCACATTAAATTTTTATTAAACTTCACATCAAATTTATCACTCAACCACTATTAACCTCAATTCCCAAATAAGTAATTGATTATTCTACTACTATTAACCTCAATCCTTAAACAAGTAGTTAACCACTTCAAACTATTATTAACTACTTCATTTTCTTCCACTCCACTCTTTTGGAAGGGTGTAATCTCATCCACCTATAATAAAAAGTTATTATATTATATAATGTTCAACCTCAAAATTAGTAATCGTACATGTTGAAAGTACTCTTTTGGGTAGGAAAATTAAATATAAACGTCAATCCTCTCAAATCTTAAAATTTTGAATTATTTTGGAAAAAAAAAACATATTTAGTTATAAATTTAGAATCTAATTTCAATTTTGTTCATATATTTTAAAATAAAACACTTTTACTACTAACAAATTCTCAAAATGGAACCATGTCGAACTAAATTACCACACAACAATGAAACTAACATTTTCCTCCTAATTTGTTGTGTATAACAAATTTCAAAATATTATATATATGATAATAATAATAATAATAAATAATTTAGATATGTTTGTCAGTTGGGGCGGATCGATTTTGAGGGAAAATCAACAATAAAATCGGCTGTTCACAAGGAATTGAAGACTAATGTAGAATCGTAATCTTTTGTAAAATTCTTCGATTCCCTTATTTTTCATTGAATTACACTCCACATTTCTTGTAATCGCTCAATCGATTAGTTTAACTCAATATCATTCAATCTTTTTCTCTTAGATTGTTTCCAAGCTTTTGAATGGATCCTGATATTAGGAACTCTACTCAAAGTAGAGAATCTGAAGCCGAGTCCGGCGATTGGAGTTCTCAATTGCCGCCCGATTCTCGACAACGAATTACCGATATGATGTATGACTTCTTACTCTATCATTATAAATTATTTATATATTTCACAAATGTGTTCAAATAAAAGTGTATCTCGATTATTGTCATGAAACATATCACATGAGTGGTAAAAAATGATTCCTAAATAGGTGATCACTATAGGTTGAATTCGTCTCTTTTAATTCTCTAAGGTTCTCTTGACTACTAAACCATTTCTAGATAGTTTCAAGCTTTGTAACTTTTTATTTCTCAGTTCTTGCATAGATTTTGTTATTGTTGAATGATTTTATGATTAAACTATGTATAAGTCTTTGGGGGGCAACCAATTGGTTGAGACTTAAGCTCTCCAAACGTGCATTTTTTGGAGGCCTCACATTTAAGTTCCACGAGTTAATTTACTTGTAAAATTCCTTATCTAAAAAGCTCTTTAACCACCACCTTAAAGGGGGTGTTTGTTATGCCATTTTTAATGAGCTATTATAATCATTCTTAAAAAAAATTCATTCAAACGAGTTATTATAATCACTCAAAATAATTACTCATTTTTAATCACTTGTTTTTAAACAATCAAGATAATCATTTATTTTAAATCAATCAAATCGATCCCTCATTTTTAAAACCATTAAACATACAACTCCTCTCCTAAAATCTCCATTCAAACGAGTTTTCCAATGCAACTACTCAACCAAAATCTCCTTCCAAACGATATTGCCTGTAACTTCTCTACAAAAAAAACTCAATCCAAACAAGCTATTGCACAAATCCCAATTTTTAATCACTCAAAATTAGACCTCATTTTAATCACTCATACAAATCCTCATCCAAACTACCCCTGATAATCTTCAATGTGCAATATTATTGATACGCTTTCACAGATGATTACATTGAGGGAGTGACAGTTATTTATAACCCATAACTAATATAGAAGTTATAAATCAACAGTAATCTAATCAATATAAACAACCCTTATAACAGAACAAATAACTAACTAAATGTAACTTCTAATAGGAACGGGCGTGGGTGTCCTCAGATATAGGCTTAGCCATTTTTATTTTATGTGCTTTCTCCTCTTTACTCTTATAAAAGTGAATCTATCCATATTTTATTATTGTTTATATCATATATATAGGATGACGATCCTCTCAAATCTTAGAATTTTTTAATTCATTTTTATATATAGAAGTGGACAGTAATTTAATATTATTTATGTTATGCATATAAGATGATGGTCCATCAAATTTTGAAATTTGTAATATTTTGTTTTTATATATAAAAATAGACTCCTTAAAATTATTCAAGTTTGGCCTTTTAAAAATTATCGATCAAGACCTAATAAAACCCATAAGATAAAAGAGTGCTCAAGAGCCAAACGAGCACGACCCAAATCCAAGTTTGGCCTTTAATATTCATAATTTAATATATTAAATTAAAATCGTTCTTTTTTTTTTTTTTTTTTTTAAACTACATGATATTCCGTCATTTTTCGTCCCTACTCACCAAACTCCTTTGCCTTCCCTTTCTCTTCTAAAATTATATTCAAATTTAGATTATTGTTATAATAGTTCTTAATCTATATATTTTTACTAAAACTAACTATAATAATGAAAGTGAAATGATTGGTGAAAGATTAGTTTTGTTGTTCGGCAGTCAAAGTTTGACATCACAATCACAAATTTTAAAAATCAATCTTAAATTCTTACTTAAAAAATTATTATTCTTCTCACAAAACTTAAATTTAACATTTTTAAAAAGCTGAATAAAATTTAAAAATAGGCTAAATTATATAAAATGCCCCTATACTATGGTGTTTGTGTCAAAAATGCCTTCAAACTTTGAAAAGTTTTAAAATTGCCCCTGAACTTTAACAAAAGTTTTAAAAATGCCCTTACCGTTAAAGTTGGATGGAAACCATTAAAGTTTT
>JBBMKA010000001.1:2064604-2084566 GCA_037833695.1 Sechiopsis laciniata
ATGATTTCTCTCTTATCAAGTAGCATTTTACAAATTTTATTTAACTTGATGTTGTGTATGCATTTTAAACAGCATCACAGAGCATGCAGCCTCAAGCTTTAAATCAAGGGCAATCAATGCCCGTCCCAATGACTTCCAATCAGCCTCAGTCACGCCAACAACTACTTTCTACTCAGAGTTCATCCAGCTTACCTTCTGCAGTATCTCCTGTCACTGGATTGGCTTCAGCTTCAATGCCAAACATTGTTGGCCAGAATCCAACGATTCAAAATGTATCGGGAGTTCCACAGAATTCTGTTGGGAATTCGATGGGTCAAGGGGTTCCTTCTAATGTATTTTCCAACCCTCAGAGGCCAATACAAGGAAGACAAGTAGTTTCCCAACAGCAACAGCAGCAGACACAAACCCAACAACAACAATTATTTTTACAGCAACAACAACAGTTGCAACAGCAGATTATGAAGCAGAAATTTCAGCCGGGAAGTATACCACACCAACTTATGCAATCTCACATGTCACAACAACAACAGAATCTTATGCCACCAAACCAACTCCAATCATCTCAGCAACCTGTTTTACAAACTTCATCTGTTATGCAGCCTTCGCTCTCTAATCTTCAGCAAAACCAGCAATCTTCCATTCAACAACCCACTCAATCCATGCTTCAGCAACCTCCACAGCCAGTTCTAAGGCAACATCAACAATCCCAACAACATCCTGTTCTTCACCAGCAGCCTACAATGCCACAACAGACAAGCTTGCCTACACAGCAGCAACAACAGCTTATTAGTCAACCAAATTCTTCAAACATGCAGCAAAATCAGTTAATTGGGCAGCAAAACAGTGTTGGGGATATGCAGCAACAGCTAACTCAACAATCAAGGTCGCATGGGCAGCAGAGCAACTTATCAAACATGCAGTTTCCACCGTCGCAGCAGCAACATCAGTTAATGGCTCCACAAAGCAACCTATCAAATTTGCAGCAGCAGCAGTTAGGACCTCAAAGTAATGTTTCTGGACTACAACAACAACAAATGCATGGAACTCAGTCAGGTAACTCAAACATGCAATCAAATCAGCATTCCGTGCATATGCTGCAACAGAACAAGGTTCAAATGCAACAAACTCCGCAAAATACATCAAATTTATTGTCAACGCAAGGTCAGCAAGGACAACTTCAATCATCCCAACAGCTGATGTCCCAGATTCCGCTGCAGTCCACACAAGTCCAACAACAGGTACCTTTACAGCAGCAGCAACCGCCAAATACCATGTCACATGAGCTCCAACAAAGGCTTCAAGCTGGAGGTCAAGCACCAAGCTCCTTGCTTCAAACACAAAATGTAATGGATCAGCCAAAGCAATTGTATCATGCACAAAATGCCCTTCCAGAGACATCATCAAGTATGTTTTCTTGATTTGTTTTAATCATTAGAGCCTTATCAATTACTATTGAACGATCAAACTAGTAAGATATTATCAACGATAGCTGAAACCTGGTGATTTTTTTAAAATATGGCATGTGACTGTGAAATGAAATGAGAAAGGGAGAGGCCAGGAGAGAAAGAACAGTATCATATATTCAATCTTAAAATTTGGACTATGAAGTTTCCTTAAATTTGATAGAAAATAACGAGTCTTTTCCCTTCACAATTTGTAATTTTAATGACCCTCGATTCTGTTCTATAAATTAAATTGTCCCTTATTTAAACAAAATTTATTTTTGACACTAATACATACCTCAATTTTCTTAAATGTCGCGGCAAAGTCTTTCAGGTAGTATTTGCTGTTGTGCTTAATTTAGTTTTCCCTTCAAGTTGATAAAAAAACTAATAAATTTCTAAAGAATTCAACTTTCCTTTTCAAACCACCAGTTTGTAAACCCTTCATATAACTAGTGTTCAATGTAATTAGATGGCATTGAGATTAGTTGAATAATACAAACCTAAAAGACTAACCCTTGGTAACAAACCTAACGTTAAGGAACAGGTTATCGATGCTCCATCAAGATACCCAATAAATATCTTGAAGGAGAAAGAGCCCCCTGCTAGGATTTTTTTTTTCCTTCTAAAGTAGCAGTTGATGGATATTTTAACTGATACACACTAGCAGTCATAAGTAAAACATAGCTTTGTTTGGCACTTAACCTAATGTTTCCATGTTTATTTGTTGTTCTTGATAGCGGTTATGGTGGGTGTTGTGACTTTTTTTCTTTTATTGTTCTCAATAAAGGTTGAGTTTCTTATTTCCAAGGAGCATACTCGCTCTATGCTGCAGTTCACTTATATCCCTTAGGCACATATTTTCAATACCTGCTGATCTTTATTTAATGGTTGTAGCATCTTTAGATTCCACGGCTCAGACAGGCCAAGCCAATGGTGGTGATTGGCAGGAGGAGATTTATCAGAAGGTACTAAGCTACCATTTCATCTGATTAGATTGGAGTTTTCTTCAACTCATTAGAGATTTAAACGGAAGTTTATTCAATTTGAAATATATTTCGTTTTTCTTTCTCAATTGATTCAATTTTCAATATTATTAGAGAGAGGTGGATAGGGAAAGGATTTTGGGAGAGTTCTGAGTGGGTCCCATTGCAGGAATTTGTCCAATAGTAAACGCTCCCATGGACTGGTAAGAGGATGAATGAGTGTGGTTAATGGGGAAAATGTTTTACCAAAAAGAAAAGTGGGTCCCTAATAATTGACCAACATACCTTTAGCGGGAATATCCATGGGAGGATTGTTCGAAGAGTTGTAAGCTACTGATTGATTGGAGGCTATTTCGTATGATTAAAGCAGCCCAAATGTGCTTAGTATTGGGAGGTTGTTCTGCGCAAAATGTTTTCCCCTTCTTGGACTTTTTGTTCTTGTGAGTCTCTTGTCCTCAGACTGTCCCGCGCCATCATGTATGCGGTATGCCGAGACCTTACCTCAGGTGCTTTATCTTTCACAAGATCCTGGTAAACGGATGGCGGGGAGACCATGCCTCTTGGCTTTACTTCCTTAGTTTTCTTTCTATTCGTCCGGTTTGTCTGGTTGTGCTTGGCATTTTTGGTACCCAAATCCTTTACTTCATCCTTTATGAGTGTACCCTTGTATGAGTCAGATGGTGTAACATTTACTCCAGGTTGTTGTAATCTTTAACACCCTGATTGGTGATAGTTGAGGTTTTATTCTCCCGACTTATTGTCCCGGTAACAGGATGTTTCTGGGTTGGTAGTGCAATAATCAAGGTTGTTGAGGGCTTTTGAGGAGGGGATTCTTGTAGGAGCGTATAAAAGGTGAACCAACCCATCCTTTCTACTCCTATTGGGATTACCAGCTTATTGATGGTCCCATTAGTATTGAGTCCGGTAAGCTCACCTATATACTGTTTTCTGTTCATAGATTTCTCAGATCATCCACTCTCAATCCTAATAAGATTTTGTGATTTAAGGGAGTAGAGAGAAGGGTGTAAGCTTTTAAGAATCCAGTTGAAAGATAATCATTGTATAGAGATAGCGAATGCTCTGTCGTTAGTGGATCGGACAATCTTTACTCAGTTGCCTTTGTAACAAAGATTGACGTTGATGGTGTAGTCTTTCCTTTCTCTGGTTTTGCGCAGATATTTGGTGGTTTCTATGTTGATGGAGCTGGTTCTTAGTTGTAGGGGGGAGGAGAGAGGCGGGAGAGAAAGTTTAGGAGATAGAGAGTCATTGAAAGTTTATTATTACATTCATATATATCCTACTAATTCAATAATTTACATTTCCAATCCAAAGTTTCTTATCTCAATAAAAGGGGCTAAAAGTATGATCTGCTTTTTCTTAGGTCAAGTGGGATTCTTCGTACTACTTTCTTTAGGAAATATCTTCTTTTTTTTTTTTTTGGAAGTTTTTAGTATCTTTATTAAAATATTATTTAGCTTATTTCTTCTTCTTTTGTAGATTAAAGCTATGAAGGATTTGTACTTCATTGAATTGAGAGAAATGTACCAGAAAATTCTTCCAAAACTGCATCAGGTATGCAATTCTACCTCTATATCTAACCAACAATTGGATACCATGTATTAAAAAGCCAAAAGGAAAAAAGAAAAGGAACCAAGACAGAAAATTCATTGATGACATGAAGAAGTTTTTGTTATTATTAACGGTGGTAGAAGCAGAATCCTCATTGAGGAGTGAATCCGTTAATCTTACTTTGTTCATATCTATTAACTTTTTTCTACCTTCAGTTGTACCATTCCCTTCACCCACACAATAGTTCATTACCTTAAATTTAGTATGCAAGGTAATAATATTGTTTAATTTTGATATTTTATTGTCCAGTTTGACAGTAATCCGCAACAACCAAAGTCAGAGCAACTAAATAAGCTAAGGGCATTTAAGGGAATTTTGGAACGTCTTTTATCATTCCTACAGGTTCAAAAAAGTAGTATCGTTATGGGGTTTAAAGATAAGATAAGCCATTACGAGAGGCAGATTGTTAGTTTCTTGAACTCAAATAGGCCAAGGAATTCCGTGTCTACACTGCAGCCAGGCCAGCTTCCTGCCGCGCACATGCAATCGATACAGCAGTCACAACCACAGATGACTACATTACAGTCTTCTGAAAATCAAATCAATTCTCAACTGCATTCTGCAAACATGCAAGGGTCTGTTGCTCCGGTGCAACAAAACAATATGAACAATATGCAGCATAATTCTCTTTCAACTTTTTCTGGATCAGCACCACAACAAAACATGATGATTCCAATACAGCCTGGTTCCAATTTGGAATCAGGACAAGGGAACTCACTGAGCTCATTGCAGCAGGTTGCTGCTGGGTCTTTGCAACAGAATTCTGCAAACAGTTCCCAACGAGCAAACAATAGTTCTTTGCCATCACAAAATGGGGTGAACGCTCTGCAACAAAATATCAGTTCTCTTCAATCAAATCCTAATATGCTTCAACATCAACATCTAAAACAACAGGATCCACAACAGTTGCTGCAATCACAACAACTGAAACAACAGTTGCATCAGAGACATATTCAACAGATGAAGCAGCAGATTATGCAGCAGCAACAACAACAACAACCACAGTTACATCAGCAACAGCCACAGCTACATCAACAAGGAAAGCAGCAGTTATCCACACAAATGCAGGCGCACCAAATGTCACATCTTAACCAAATGGAGATAAATGACATGAAAATGAGACAGGGGCTTGGTGCAAAGCCAGGGATGTTTCAACAGCTCCCAGCCACTCAGCGCCCAACTTATACCCATCAGCAGTTGAAACCAGGGACTTCATTTCCAATTTCGCCACCGATCTTCCAGGCTGCATCTCCTCAAGTTACCCAAATTTCTTCCCCACAGGTTGACCAACAAAGTCTGCTTTCATCCATTACCAAAACTGGAACACCTTTGCAATCTGCAAGCTCCCCTTTTGTTCCATCTCCTTCAACGCCTCTGGCTCCATCTCCAATGCCTGGTGATTCTGAAAAACCCACTGTCTCATCACTTCCAAATACTGGGAATACTGGTCAACAAACAAATGTGTCTGGTACACAAGCCCCATCTCTTGCCATTGGCACCCCTGGGATATCTGCCTCACCATTGCTAGCAGAGTTTAGTGGTACAGATGGCGTTTATGCCAATGCATTACCAACTGTTTCTGGCAAATCAAGTGTTACAGAGCAACCTCTTGAACGCTTAATTAAAGCGGTTAGTCAAAAGCTTGTGTGATATTTGTTCATGTTTTCTATTGTTGCCCATTCTTCTTGATTGTTTCTATCATTGTAACCTTGTTATGGCTTTCAGGTTAAATCAATGACACCTAAAGCTTTGAGTGCCTCTGTCAGTGGCATTGGATCAGTTGTGAGTATGATTGATAGGATAGCAGGTTCAGCCCCTGGTAATGGGTCAAGAGCCGCAGTTGGGGAGGATTTGGTTGCCATGACAAAATGTCGGCTGCAAGCAAGAAATTTTGTTTCACACGATGGACCAAATGGAACCAAAAAAATGAGACGCTATACAAGTGCAATGCCCTTAAATGTTGCATCATCAGCTGGAAGTGTAAACGATGTTTTTAAATCAGAGCCATCTGATCTCGAGTCAACCGCAACATCTACTGTCAAGAGGCCCAGGGTTGAGGTAATACCAAATTTTACCTATTGTATGTTCTATAAGGGTGAAATAAAATTGTAGTAGTTTAGATAGATATTACTAAGAGACCTACAACTACAAGTTGAAGAACTGATAAGCAAATGAACTTAAGTAATATAACTATGTTAGTGAAATAAAAAAAACATAACTACGTTAGTGAAATAACAAATATTAAAACATCATTTTGGTCCTTAAACTTTCAAAAGTTTAATTTTAGTCCTTAAATTTTGAGGTTTGTTTTGTTTTAGTCTACGAACTTTTAAAAGTCTTTCTGATGAATCCCAGTCATCATCAGAATGTACTGGCGAAGGAGCAATGTATAATAATATGAGATTGGTTTCTTGGCTTCTTTTGCAAAGAGAACACCACTGGGGAGAGAGGTACCAGTGGGGCAGCCCCCTTTGTAATCTATAATTGGTATTGATAGCCCCTTGAGTGAGCTCTGAAGCATAAAATTTGAATCTTTTTGGTAGTTTCTCCTTCCAAATAGCTTCAAATAAGGAATATGGAGATTCTGTACTTGGGAGAGTCACTTTACTCAATATAGATTTAATTTGGGCTTGAAATTTTCTTATCAATCTTTTAATGGCAAATATCAATTAAATATTGTCTGTTTTGATTTTGAACTTGTATTGGCTCACCAATTACATGCTTTACTATTGTAGTTATATTTATTTACATGTTGCAGGCCAGTCATGTTCTTCTGGAAGAAATAAGGGAAATAAACCAACGTCTTATCGACACAGTGGTTGTAATCAGTGATGAAGTAGTCGATCCAAGTGCTTTAGTGGCAGCTGCTGTTGGGAGCGAAGGAACGATTGTCAAGTGTTCTTTTAGTGCTGTGGCTCTCAGTCCCAGCTTAAAATCCCAGTACACTTCTGCTCAAATGGTGGGTTTATTTCTCACATGTCGGTTCTTCATTATCTGAATAATTATCTGTTTCTTACTCGCCCCATTATTATTATGCAGTCTCCTATTCAGCCTCTGCGGTTGCTTGTGCCTACAAATTATCCAAATTGCTCTCCAATACTCTTAGACAAGTTTCCCGTTGAAGTCAGGTTAGTATACAATGGTTTACGCCTTGATCTTTTTACCTTGAGGCTTGCACCTTCTTTGAACCATAGGATGCTTACGTCTCTCACTGGAGAGGCTTACACCTCTATGGGAAACGTACCTAGGATTAAAGTCTCTATGCCTCATATATTGAATAGAAGAATATTATTAATTTTCTCCATTTTCTAAAAATACAAGAGTTCGAAATCAATTTTAACTATTAGTCTATTACTAACTTTTACTACTCAAGGCAAAATTTATAGAATAACTCAATTCTATTAATCATAATAGTAGTGATATTAAAGACATCTTAAAAAATATATCTTCTTTATAAAACAATTGTTCAAGTGGCAATTGTTGGATGGATTTTTTTTTATACCTTTATATAAGTATTATATTTTGCAATATTTGCTTACCCAAATTTATAATGTTTTAAATTAAAATTGAGACTTACGCCTCTGTCTACCTTATCCACCCATTCAAGTCCTATTCCCCTTAGCCCTTAATAATCAGGGCGTATTTATAGAGTTAGTTAAGTAACTACCCAACTAACTAACTAACCACTATCTGGTACATTCTTAATGGGGTGTCTATCAGGATCCAAGAGGCTAGGGCTTCAAGTACCTAGGAAATAATTTTGTCTAATTTTCTTGACATCTAGATATTGTTGGGTTAAATGGTATGTCCCGCCGTATGTGTAAGTTTGTCTGGATATGCACGAATAAAAAGGAGAGTATTACAAGAAGATTTGCTTAGGTGCTAGAAATCACTTATTATATACGGTTAGACGATTTCACAAAGAATTGAACTTATCTGAAAAACTCACGAAACATTTCCCATCATTAGTTAAGAAGTTTGTTTGAAATGTGGTAAAAAAATCCAAAAGGTTGATGGGATTCGAGGGCGACAGATTTGGATAGTAGTTTTGTGAGAGCCCATGCTTCTTGCTTAGGGTTTTAGAAACTAGTAATTTTCTTTTTTTACTCCTTTGCTATACTTTGTAAACTTGTTTCAGTTTTTTTGGTTCCCATTCAGTATAGTATTGTTATTAATATTATCATTCTTTTTAGCAGCAAGGAATATGAAGACCTTTCAATAAAGGCCAAGTCCAGATTTAGCATATCCTTACGAAACCTTTCGCAGCCAATGTCGCTCGGGGACATAGCAAGAACTTGGGATGTCTGTGCACGTGCTGTTGTTTCCGAGTACGCTCAGCAGAGCGGCGGTGGCAGTTTTTGCTCAAAATACGGGGCATGGGAGAACTGTTTGAGTACTGCATGATATTAAAAGATTATAATCAAAAGGATTTTCGCGAACCATCTCGAGGGAGTTCCAGCAGGCCGAATGAGGAGCTCTGACTGCCGGGGAAGACAAGGCAGTTAATTTAAATAATGTATCATATCATAATTATGCCTCTGTAAATCATGGATTACAGGCTACAATAGTTTGTTTAATCAAATGCCATGGCTATCAAGTATCATTGGCAGGGCTAATTGAGTCTTTGTTGTATTGCCACGGTGGATTCATTTTACTTGTGGAAACTCTGAATGGCCTCTTTTGCCTATCTATCTGTATATCATAAAAGGGAGGAAAACCCTTCATGTTTATTTAGTATTGCTTGGTGAAAATTTTCATTAAAGATTGTCAACGATTGAAACTGTGGATAAATTACAGTTTTGGTCTCGAGACTTTAACCTTTGTTGAATGTTCAATTCATTTTAATTGTAGGCTTACAAATTTGTTGTCAACAAAAACCGTGCAACAGTCTATTCTTCAAACCAAAACTTCATAAATTCGAATATTTTCCTTTGGTTGAACTCAAAAATGTTTTGTTTTTTGGTCCATAAATTTTCAAATATTTAATTTTAGTTTTTTTATTTCTTTTTTTTTTTTGAAAAATACCTAAAATTTAGTCTTTTTTTTTTTTAATTAGAAACTTGGAGTTTGCTACACTATATTTGAGGTAACTATGCTTGTCCCTAGGTCAAGCATCGGGAGATTTCAAAAGAATAAAGATACAAGAGGAAGAGGTGTTTATAAATTATTGTTAAAGATGAGTTTTGAAATTGGAAAAATTAGTCTTTTTTTTTTGTTAATTCTTTTTTGTAAAATTACACTCTCTCTATAAATGTTAGAAATTTATTCATATTTTGTATTTCTTGTATTAAAATCATTATTATTAAACAATTTTTTTTAGTACAAGTTAAAGGAAGGAGATTATAAATATCGATTTCAAGGATCGAATCGACCGTGGATGAAAATAGATTAATACCAAACCAAATAACCAATCCTGCCACCGATCTATTCGATATTATTATTAAACAAATTTTTTTTTGAAATATATTATTAAACAATTTTGATTAAAGACTAACTTTAAACTTTTGATTTTAGGCTAAGCATTTACATTTGAAATTAGATGAGAACTAAAATTAGACACTTGAAAGTTTAAGAACACTACAATTACAAATTTGATTCTTAGAATCGATATTTAACTCCCATTTAATTGAGAGCAACATTAGAGTTTGTAGTCCCTCTCCAATTATTATTATTATTTTATTTTTTTGAGCATCAACCTATCTCAAAATATGCTTGAACTAAAAAAAAAGAAGGGTTTGGCTGCACCCCCTTGATAACCACACACAAAAAGAGAGACAAAAAAAAAAAAAAAAAAAAATTTGTGACTCTAAGAGTGCCACATCAGCGAGTGCAGCCTGCACCCAAACCTGTCCCAAAAAAATGGATGTTCAAAAAAAAAAAACCTAAAGAAAACCGAAAAAGTTATAAAAAAAAAAGAAAAAGAAAAAGGTAAGGAATTAGAGTTTGGTCTAGTTAAAACCCTACTGATTCGCTGTATCTCGAAGCAGCAACAATGGAGTCGGCGGTCCAAAACCCACCGGAGCTCTCCCTTCTCTCCCAAATCACCGAATCCAATCCGCCGCCGCCATCGAAATCATCGAAACCACCGCCGAAGCGATTCGTGAAGAACCAAATCCCGGATTCAATCCTCAACGATCCAGCCTTAAACGCCGCCGTCGCCCTCCTTCCGGCCAACTACAACTTCGAGGTTCACAAGTGCGTATGGCGGATCCTCTCCTCCGGCGCCACTCGCGTCGCCCTTCAACTCCCCGAAGGTCTCCTCATGTACTCCCTCATCCTCTCCGATATCCTCACCACCTTCGGCAAAGCCGAGAACTGCTTCGTTCTCGGCGACGTCACCTTCGGAGCCTGCTGCGTCGACGACCTCTCCGCCTCCGCGCTCCACGCCGATCTGCTGATTCATTACGGCCATAGCTGCCTCGTCCCTATCGATTCCACTACGATTCCGTGTCTCTACGTTTTCGTCGATATTGCTATTGATGTTCCTCGTCTTATTGACACTGTTCGTCTCAATGTTGATGGTTTTGATTCCAGAAATTTAGTGATTGCTGGAACGATTCAATTTGCTTCTGCTATTAGAGCTGCGAAGGTGGAGCTTGAGAGGCATGGATTCCGCGTTTTAATCCCCCAGTCCAGGCCGTTGTCTGCTGGGGAAGTTCTGGGATGTACTGCGCCGAAGGTTTCGTCGTCGGCTTTCGGCAATGATGGGGAGGCTGTTGCGGTTTTTGTGGCGGATGGGAGGTTTCATTTGGAGGCTTTTATGATTGCAAACCCTGAAATTAGGGTTTTTAGGTATGATCCTTATGTTGGTAAGTTGTTGCTTGAGGAGTATGATCATGTAGGAATGAAGGCGGCGAGAAAAGGTGCGGTTCTGAAGGCGAGGGAGGCGAGGAATTGGGGTATTGTGTTGGGAACATTAGGAAGGCAAGGGAACCCCAAAAGTTTGGAGAGATTGGAGGAGAAGATGAAATCTAAAGGCTTTGATTATAGTGTTGTATTGATGTCTGAGATTAATCCTTATAGAGTGGCTTTGTTTGAGGATTCTGTGGATGCGTGGATTCAAATAGCTTGTCCCCGTCTTTCAATCGACTGGGGAGATGCTTTTGCTAAGCCTCTTCTTACTCCATTTGAGGCCGAGATCGCCCTTGGGCTAATCCCCGGTTGGTGGGAGAGAACTAATGCTTCTAAATCGAGTTGCAACGATTGTGAGTGTAACAATGATCAACAAGATGGAGTTGATGTTGAAGGGGACTATCCTATGGATTATTATGCTCAGGATGGTGGTGATTGGAACTCTTCCTATGTAAAGAAGAAAATTTCTCGCCCGGCCCGGAGACGTTGAAGGGGAATATCCATTATCTCATGGTACTATAAGGTATACAAGATTGCTTACGGTTCAGAAAGTTTTGCTTTCTCAGAGAGTTTTTATTGTTTATATAGGCATCTAACTTTATTATCTACAGCTTTAAGTGAAATATTGGCCTGAAACTGCAATTCATAGATGGCAATACAACTTTCTGATATTTTACTGATGCTGTAATAATTCATGGTTCCCAATGTTTGCCTTAGGATGGCTGAATTGTACGTAGTCATCTTCTTTGAATTTCATTTGGCATGTTGTTTATCAGTTTGGGTTATTTGTTATTTCAAGTTAATTGAGTAGTTTAGTGAGTTTCCATTACTGTAAATTGCCTATTTTATAGGAATGTACTCTGTGATTCAATTTTGAGTGCAATACATGAATTGCTGGTATTAGAGCATTTTTAGCCTAGTACTTTCTTTGTTAGTGCTGACCTTTGCTTCTGTATCTAGAAACTGCTTGTAGTTGCATGTCAATGTTCTTTTATGGTTCTAGAAGCATTTGGACAAATAAATCCAAATGGGTTTTCAAGTACAAAATCAAACTCTTCAGTATATTGGGTGAGTGCCCTATCTGCATCACTCTGACAGTCCAACACTTGTATTGGTTTCACAAGTTCTTGCTGGAGAAAAATACTTTACTCTTGGAGCCGTGGATGCTAATTACTTTTTCAGCAAAAAAAAAAAAAAAAAAAAAAAAAAAACAAAGTTGGTTTCATTGATGTAGCAGTAACCATTGTGGTGAGTCTGTCTGATACTTTGACGAGTTCATGGATTAGGATTGAAAATATGGTGATTTCTTGGTATCTAAATTCATCTTTAACATAAATTTTGGAAGTGAAGAAGTTTAATGGTTCAGCAAGTTTCAATTACAGAGGGTAATTGCTAAATCTAATTTAAGGTTTGAACTGTGAAGGTGTACTCTTCTCAAAATCCTAGGTTCGAAACTCACCTGTAAGTTTGTGACATTAGTTTGTAGACACCTTACGTGTCACCATTCTTTCCATGTCTCTCGGTATCTGCATGGTACTCTAGGTACGGAGCGAACTCCGATTTTTCGGTTTCCAAAAAAAATGCTAAATCTAACTTATTAGAGTAGCTCCCCATTTGCTGCAAAATGCACATTTGGAGGAATGTAGTCTTCATCTCATGGGACATAGTGTTTTTCCTATAGGTAAGGCTCTTCTTGTGGAATCAATTCCTCTTCATTAACATAGTGTTTTTCCTCGTTTGTTTCTGTTCTCAACAGTGTTTCCCTTGTTGGCATATCATTTTTTTGAGTTGAATAATAATTGCGGAGGGAAGATTTAAATTTACGATCTCTTGATCATGGACATACACTTCTCTTACTGATCTATGATTTTATGTACAAACACTTATGTCCTATAATCTTGGTTCATATATTTATGCCACCAAATAATTACTCGACAAATTGTGGCATATCTGGGCACTTATGAATTGTTATCCTCCTGATTAATTTGCAGAGTAGTTGATTTTCAGAACAGTGAAAATGCTTTAGATTTTTGCCAACTATTTCTTTTTTCTTTTTTCTTTTTCTTTGATGGTTTTATTACAAGTTATGATAACATTTTTGTTCAACACGTTGGTGAACTGTTAGCCGCATTTAATATCATACTGAAAAATATTCTTTATCCTTTTTTTAAGCTGCTGGCTCATGTTCTGAATGAACCAAGTCGAAAAAAGGGAAAAAAAGAAAAAGAAAAATATTCTTGCACCTTTTTTGCTGCTGGCTCATGTCTGAATGAACCAAGTCGAATAGTAATGGTTATTATTATTACTATTATTATTTTAATTTTTAGAAGACAACTAAATAGTGAAATTATGATTATGATTATTATTTTAATTTTTAGAAGACAACTAAATAGTGAAATTATGATTATGATTATTATTTTAATTTTTAGGAGACAACTAAACAGTGAAATAAAGTTCTTAAAAAATAAAGCTTATTAAAGTTATGTTGTGTTTGAGATAGAGATGTCTACGGGACCGGGCCGGAGAATGGCTTCTCCATCTCTACCACGTAATTCAATTCCTGTCTCCGAAAAATTCTCGTTTTTTTTCTCGGGGATCGGGGTGAGGATTCCCCGCTGGGATTTTTTCAAAAAAAAAAAAAAAAATTCAATTTTTCACATATTCTTTGGACAATAATTCTAAATAATTCGATTTTCTTAGAAAATATCTATAAGTTCCAACTAACTATAATGTTAATTGTTAAAGAAAAATATTCACATGTATATATAATTTCATCAACAAATATATTTTTATTTGAAAATTAAAGGAATTAATTTTTAAAAAATTAAAAATTAAAAAAAAAATCAGGGCAGGGATCGGGGAAACGGGGATAGGGAACATTCCCTGTCCCCGACCCCGATTAGGCTACATGAAAATTTTCCCCCTGTCCCCGTTCCCCGCCCCGTTAGGGGCGGGTCCCCACGAGAAAAATGGACATCTCTAATTTGATAAAGGTGTTTAAAATATGTGTTATTATAACCAACACTATAATAAATGCTTGAAGTGCAGAATATTATAACAAAAAAATAGATAATTAATCCTGTCAAAAAAATGCTAGTGGTATTTTTTTGGTGGTAATTCAATTCACGATTTTGAAAATTAGTATTTGACTTTCATATTATTTAAGAATAATAGTTTCCTCTATGTAGAGTTTTTTGATCCCCTCCTCCTAATTTATACTAAAAAAAATCCTATAAAAAAAAATATATATATATATAAAATTAATCTCAAATGAGAACATTGAGTAATATGAAATGACACTGGGATTTAGGCCAACTCATTGGAATCAAATTATAATAACCGGCCTTAAAGTCGCACGCTTTATGAAGCAGGTTTACCAAATAAAAAGTTTATGAAGCAAAATATACAAAAGATTATTCTTTTCCAATGACATTAATTCTTCTAGTAGACGATAAGAAAGAATCCTTGCTCAAACTACAAAACAATACTCTGCAAACTAAAATAACAATCAATTTAAAGATTCCAAATATTCTTTCAGAAAAATTATACAACTCACAACTATTCAATGGAAGGAATTCCTAAAACACTGTAAAATGCATACAAGTTCACTGGCAGACAAAGCATTACTAATAATACCAGCCCAACTATGCCAAATTCCAGTTTGGCTTCATAAACTACCTGTAAAAACCTATAAATATATATATTTTTCTTGTTTTTTTGTTTTTAAATGAAAAGGCATTCCAAACTTGCAACAACTTCAAAAATCCACCTCACCAATCTTTCTTTTGACAATATAAACAAATCTTCAAAATCAAAACTAACCAAACTATACTTTGACACAAGATTGAAGTAAAAGAAGACCATTCATTTGGCATCAGAACTGTATTTCAGAAGCATTTCCTGTGAACAATAGCGGGACCGGACTCGTCATATTCAGCCTTTGTTATCCACATCTGTATCATTCAGTTATACTCGTAAGTGAACACGATATAACATTCAAATAGAACTTCTGTTTTCGAGCATGTTTGAAACTTGTTTATTTGTAAAAGTTTGGAAAAAATGTTGGTAAATAAGTATACTTACAGGTATAGCATTATATAACAGAGTTTGTAGATAATTAAGGTAGTGATTATAGAAGATACCTGTTGGAAGGTACTGAGAGATGCTAGGATTGATCCTCCAATCCAAACACTGTACTTTCTCTCTGGAGGAGCAACGACCTTAATCTTCATGCTGCTGGGAGCAAGAGCTGTAATTTCTTTGCTCATCCGATCGGCAATGCCGGGGAACATCGTTGTACCACCACTGAGGACGATGTTACCATATAAGTCCTTCCTGATATCGACATCACACTTCATGATGGAGCTGTATGTGGTTTCATGGATTCCGGAAGATTCCATGCCGATCAAAGATGGCTGGAAAAGTACTTCTGGGCAACGGAATCTCTCAGCTCCAATCGTAATCACCTGCCCGTCTGGAAGTTCGTAGCTTTTCTCAATGGCTGAACTAGTCTTGGCTGTCTCCAATTCTTGCTCATAATCAAGGGCCACATATGCAAGCTTCTCCTTCACATCACGGACAATTTCCCGCTCAGCTGTTGTCGTGAACATGTAACCTCTTTCGGTAAGAATTTTCATCAAAGCATCAGTTAGATCACGACCGGCAAGGTCGAGACGTAGGATTGCATGAGGGAGCGAAAATCCCTCGTATATTGGCACCGTGTGGCTCACTCCGTCACCAGAATCCAACACAATACCTGGCACAATATTAGACGTACTATGAGAAAATCAAGCAATGATAAAAGTTTATGGAACTGAGATGGAACTGAGTTTCAGGTTTTTAGCATCAATAAAAGAACCATCCCAATATACTTTTATATTTACAATCTTTATTATCTTCAAAAGGGTGTAAAGACATTGCTTTACATAATGATTGAATTCACATCTAATTCAGATACCATTATTTTGAATTTCAATCTCATAAAGTTAATATGAGATACTAAGTTTTGAGATTCTCATATGCATTTACTTTTCCAAAGTTCATCCAAACGAACCTGTTGTCCGACCACTGGCATAGAGAGACAAAACGGCCTGGATTGCAACATACATAGCAGGGACATCGAAGGTTTCGAACATGATCTGAGTCATCTTCTCCCTGTTAGCCTTCGGATTGAGTGGTGCTTCAGTAAGAAGTACCGGGTGATCTTCAGGAGCAACACGAAGCTCGTTGTAGAAGGTGTGATGCCAAATCTTTTCCATGTCATCCCAGTTGCTTACAATGCCATGCTCAATTGGATATTTCAATGTTAGAATACCCCTTTTTGACTGAGCTTCATCTCCAACATAGGCATCCTTCTGGCCCATTCCAACCATCACACCAGTATGACGTGGTCTGCCGACGATACTAGGAAACACGGCCCTTGGAGCATCATCACCTGCAAATCCAGCCTGCAATGTTCAAGAAGGCATCATCAGAACAGCTCTACATACATATCATCAGCACTAAAATTAGTTGATAGCTTCAAAACAATTCTGCAATCAGAAAGCTCAAGTTCTTTGATTTGAAAAACAATCCTGATTGCGATTTTGATTCTTATAGACTAAATGTATAATTTAGTTCTGAATGTTCAGGTTAACATATGAATTAAAAAATTGTAAATTTTGATGATGTATTTCTTGTGTATATCAACATTGTAATCAGTTAAGTTCGATAATTGCAGGCAATTACAGGATAGAGAAACTATTACGTGTTTAGTCGCAGAAGTCAGCGAGTTTTCAATTTCATTGGTGATTGGTATGTTTATTCAAATATATTACATAATAGACTCGATGATTAAAGTGTATTTCGGCGCAACATGATTGCCTCATGAATTATTTTGTTTCAAAAACTCAATCACAGCATAAAAGATAGAATTAATACCTTTGAAAGGTCAAGAATAAAATTGAAAACAAATCCAAATATTGACAAAATGATATATTAAGCCATCCTTGAACATTGATCCATAAACTAGGAATAAAATTATGAAATCGATCTTTGTCATTAAATCACACAATGTAAACTTGTGTATTAAGCAACACATGTATTCAAATTCAAAGATTAAATTCAACATCCAAATCATTACAAAAACTTAAACAATAACCAAAACAAATTATCAAGAACAAACATGTGTATAGCACTAACCTTGACCATTCCAGTTCCATTATCACAGACAAGAGGTTGGATATCTTCACCATCTGCCATCTTTCAAACTTCACCTAAAACTGATACTACACAAAACCAATATCACCATGAACATAAACCACATGATCCAACCTTTTGAATAAAGATACACATCAAGAAAAATCAAAACAGCAATTCAATCAATCATATCAAAATTCTATGGCTCAACGGTATCAGCATACACCTAATGACTAAGAGGTTATAGACTCGAATCTCGAACTATATATATATATATATATATATATATATATATATATAGAAAAATGAGTCTAAATATCATGTCCAATAAAGAGATGGCAAAAATCAAACACAGCCAACAATCGATTCAGATATAGACACCACAGGAACAATCATAAGAAAATTCAACAAACAAACCGCTAGAAAGATGATCTTAATCAATTACAAAAGAAGTATTCAACAAAAAGGAAGCTGATCATAAAAAAATCCAAGCAAAACTAATCATAAAATCCAATGATCAACACAGTAGATACCAAAGAGAAACAAAATTCCAGATGAAAAAGTAAAAGTAAAGATCAAAAGAAGCAACTAATCGAAACAAAAACAGAAACCCAGATGGAAAAACTGCAAAATCAACACCATAAACACACACCTTGATAGATAGTACAAAAACAAGGCAAAGTAGAAAGAGGAAGCACAGAGAGAGAAAGGGGTTTTTGTGAAAAATGGAAAAATGGGTGTAGAAGACAGAGGTTTATAAAGGGGAAACAAACAATGAAATGCAAATGCAAATGAGACCCAAATGCAACAAATTCCATTTGCACATAAATAGAGAGAGAGAGTTTGTGGAAAATTCCAAATTCCAAATCCCAAATTGAAAGTTCCAAATTGGAGTGAATTGAAACAGCCCATCATGGCTTTGGCTTCAATTTCAAAGAATGCAAAGGGGAAAAGAGAGAGTACAAATCAGCATGGGGGCGGCTATAAAAGCAAAGCAGGGCGGTGGCTGGCAGCCCTTCCCTGTCCCTACTCATTTCTCAGTTGGCTCTTCTCTATTTCTTTTTCTTACCAAAATTAGATTTATTTTTCTTAATGGATTTCCAAGACTCACTTTTTTTTTCATTCAGCCATCCAAAAGGATTTCAACGTCATCATATATGTTACTAGAGCTTTATTTCTTTGATACAATGACTCTCATTTTGTAAAGGGAAAGATGACGACTTATAAAAAAAAAGTTAATAAAGTATTGACTTTATGTTCATGTTAACTTGAAAATATTTTTATTAATACCTGGTGCACCGCTGTCCCACTCCTAACACTTAACACCCGATATATCAGAGAAGTAGAAACATAATTGAGAAATATTTACAAATTAATATCACAAGTCGATGTTGAACCTGAGACTTCATAGAGAGCATATTTTTAAAGTTCAGGTTTCTGCCAACTGCATCACCTATTTAGTAATGAATATTTTACAAATTATATTGACAACGGAATGTAGTAAAATTAAAATGTCATGATAAAAGTTAAACAAATATGATCCGTTTGAGTTAGGTAACTTGGCTCAAACCCGTTACAAATATAAAAAGGAAAGGAAAGGATGAAATTAAGCAAATAAGTCAACATATCAATAGTCTATATGATAGAGAAGGTGATATTATTGAAAAAGTAAAGTAAAGCCGATGATCATTCGTCAATAGTGTTGATATCTTCTTGTTTTGAGTTCAACCACAATTTAAACGGAGCAATTCGATCTCATAATCTTTTGGTTATAAAATAAATTGATATAGTTGATCTTTTGCTCTTTTAAACAATGACATTGATATCAATAACAACAACATTTTTTTTATCTAAAATATATTATTAGATGACCAGACCTCATATATCATAAACTAAATTATTACAACGTGCTTTTATTAGGCATGTGAGTGAATCAAGAGAGAAGATGACTAAATCAATAAAACAATCTATTATTGTTTTTATTTTTTTTAAAAAAAAGTCAATCAATTATTGATGTGTGATGGAAAGTGTAGCATTGCTGATTTTCAAAAGTAAAGATGATCGAAAAGTATGTACTAAAAAAATATAATAATAACGCCAAAAAGAATAAAATTCTGGTAACATCGTACGATTAGGTAATTTCGAAATTTTCGGCCACCTCTTAATGTTGTTAAACTCAAAAAATAAAAAAGCAACGTATTATATTCTCTATTTTTTTTAGAATAACGTATTACAATCTCTATTATTATATTATATACAACATTAATTTTAATTGACTATATTCAATGACTTGTATAATTTAGTAACTAGAAGTTAGAGTTCAAAAATCTCTTACCTCTAAATTATTATTGAACAAAAAAAAATCAAACTCCATTAGTATTTTATGACCGTATTTAAAACATCAACTTTATAAGTGAACATCTTGGATAATAGATGTGGTCGCAAGTCAACATTAAAATTCACGATCAATAAAACAAATATATGTAAATATCATGAAGAAATAAAAGATCATTTCTTTTTGTCATTCTAAAAAAGAAGAATAAAAGATAAATAAAAAAGAGATGTACTAAATCAAGCATATGATGGACGAAGAGAAAGGACAATCAAGGGTGATTTTCCAATCAATAATGTATAAATATATTATAAATATATTTTTAATGAGTTAACAAAGTTTCTATTTGGGTCGAGGAAAACTTCTCTACTGCTGGACAAGCAGAATCCATCTACTGATAGACACGTGACGGTTTGGATTAGGCCACATTAAAAAAAAAGTTATCTTCATTGCCTCACGTGCTATACATTTAGGGTCCGTTTGATAACGTTCTCGTTTCCTGTTTCTTGTTTCTTGTTCCTAATTCTTGTTTCTTGTTCCTGTT
>JBBMKA010000001.1:2084666-2114388 GCA_037833695.1 Sechiopsis laciniata
AACCCCCCCCTATTTTTTCTCCCCCCCCCCCCCCCCCCCCCCCTTTTTTTTTGGGAAAAATACATTTTTAGTTTTTATTTCAAAATTGATCACTTTTACTGCCCACTTCTAATCCTGGCCTAACAAAATTGATAGTACACAAAGTATCGACTAAAATGATGATCTTACCACGCGGATACCATAGTAGTCTAGTGTTTTTTTTTATATATAATTTTAAATTTTAAATTTTATTATATTGATGAAGTGATTATTTAATTTTTAAAAGAAAATAAGTAGTAAATTAAAAAAAACACGGAGACTAAAAGTGGGCATTATTAAAATGTGAAGGTAAAAGTGTTCAATTTTGAAATATAGGATCAAATTGAAACTACATCCCAAAGCTAGGGACTAAAAGGGTAATTTTCCTTTCTTTTTTTTTTTTGCAATAACTGTGAGTGTTCAGGCTAGTGTATGCGATACTGCCTGACCCTACAATATTAAGAAATCTGTAGGAAATTAATTTCTAGATAGGTAGCCATGAACTCAACTCACAACTTTTTTGGTTTCTTAAGGCCCTTTTGACCACTATGCTACCTATAGTGGTTACTTTGCCCTTATTTCTTATTTGTCTATAATGGGCAATCCAGATTTCACCAACAGAACTAAGCCTTTGTTGGTCTAATCAGTGCCTCAGGCTCAAAAAGGTTCCAGACTCAATGTTGGCTACTTGCCTTTCCAGGCACGCATCTTTTCATTAAGCCCTTTGGTGTGCAAGTCGTGCGCCTTGAAGGCTTTTTTATTTAATTAATATTTTTATTTGGGATTAATATTTTAATATTTCATGTTTTTTATGGGGTGAATATGCAAAAAACTCTATATTGAAAGAGATTTTTTTTTTTGAGAATAACTATATTGAAAGAGATTAATATATATTTTTTGTGTATGTATAATTGTATTTTTTTTTCTATACATGGTACGCCTTAAGTAAAGAAGTCCGCGCCTTTGGTGCGCCTTGCGCCTTAGTCTCCAGAGGGTCATTGCGCTTTAGTGCGCCTTGAGCCTTTTAAAACATTGGGTCTAATCTATATCTGGACCTTCAAGACCCTTGTTTGATAATTTTGTTTTACCAAAATTGTGCATTAATTTCCTGTGTACTTCATCATTAACCTACATCAACCCTGTTTCAGGCTTCTTTTAAGGAATCTTGATTTTTTATATATGCATACACAGGTAGGACAAACAATGGAGCATGGAGTCAGCAGCTTGCAAGTTGGGAACTCTTTTTTCAGTACAATGATACAACCTCAAATGTGTAAACAATTTCCTGATAAAAATATGAAAAACAAGGTATTTGAGAGGGGTGTCCAAAAAACTGTATAGTCCATGCTTAGACACTTGACATACTTCTAAAGTCTTTTGATGCCTCAGCAGAGTAAATATGTTTGGTTGATATTTTAAAGATTAGACTCTTTTTTTTTTTTGGTAGCAGAAATTATATTAAGGTTCATGAAATATCTATTATGGATGGTTTTGAAGCAGGAAAACTGTTCTCTTATCTTTTTTATAATTAGGTGGATAAAATAGTGCTGGGTCCTTGTCAAGTTCTTAACTTCTTGTGCTCTTAAATCTTACTTCTAATTTAGTCTCTTCTACTATGGTGCATTAGTTTATGTTAATATCGAGAGGATTTCTATTTTGAAATTGCAAATTCCCCCTCCCTCCTAAAAGTTCGTGGTCCTGATTCGAAGTTGGAGTGTTCAACTTCCTTAGAATTTGAGTTCTATATTTACCGTGTTATTTTATTGTATAAGTGGCTCAGAACCTTGCCATAACCTTGTAACACTTGAAAATGTTTTCGTTTCCTATCAAAAAAATAAAAAATTACAAATGTGTACTTTTCTTTATTTTCTTTGTTTCCGTTTTTTTTCTCTGTAGAACAAACTTAACATGCATTTGTCTACCAATGATTCAGGACGTTGACAATAGTAAAGCCTTGTGCCAGACTTCAGAGCGAAGTATTGGAGACATTAGAAAGCATCAAATCGGAGAAAATGTTCCAAGAGCAGACAAAATTAACTTCCTTGTAAATACGGTAAGCATAAATAGGAAATATCTTCCTCTCTTCCTTCTCTATTCAAATTGACTCTTTTTGAAATCATGTATTGGTGCATTGTCATTTTATAGTAGGCTATTGAATTTTCAGAATAACTAATTCCGGAAGACAAAAAGAATAGAAAGACTTTGAGTATTCAAATACATAAACTGATTGCCTTGACAATAGTTGCATTAAATTTTATATATCACAAGCTACTGTAACGACCTTTAAATTGAAAGAGAAATCCTTTCCGTATTCAAAGATCTCCCTAAAAAATATTTAGTCACAAAGGTGCATGAGGAATTCCTGAATCTTGTATGGGTCATACAAGTAGAGGCCAAACTAACAATTTTGCCTGAAAAATGAGTATTGAAATGCTACCAAGAATATGCAGCCATTGGCTCTTCGAAATGTTCCATATCACGCTTTCATGCAATTGCAACTTTAATTGAGGAATAATTTAACAATATACTATTTGCTAAGTTGCATTCTTCTCAAATCAAACCTTATGAGTGTTTGCTAAATTGCTAATCAGGATAGACCCTTCATGCAAATTCAGTACTTTATGAAACAAAACTACATTGTACTTTTCTCTATTATCAAGATTCAAAACTGACTTTTATGCAATGATCATGTTTTTTATGATTTTCTTGAAAAATTTTATACAACCTTGGATGTCTAAATGTTGCAGCTTCTTGATCTGAGAGATAGTAAAGAAGCTGTTTATGGTGCTCTTGATTCTTGGGTTGCATGGGAGCAAGATTTTCCAATAGCATCCCTTAAGCAGGCATTGGCTGCCCTTGAGAAGGAGCAGCAATGGCATAGAGTTGTTCAGGTAATCAAATGGATGTTGAGCAAGGGGCAGGGAAACACATTGGGAGTCTATGGGCAGTTAATCCGGGCTTTAGACATGGACCATCGAGCCGAAGAAGCACACAAGTTTTGGGTCATGAAAATCGGTTCGGATCTTCATTCAGTTCCTTGGCAAATGTGCAGAAGCATGATATCAATATACTATCGAAATAAAAGGCCAGAAGATCTTGTGAAGGTATAATTCTATCTTTTATTTAGTCATGTAGTGCCTTCTGGATTTGCTAAATGTTTAGGATATTGTTTTGTCGTTCTCCCATATTTTCAATCAAACTATTTAGCATAGCAAAAATGAAATTTCATCCCATATTAAAAGCTAAGAGGTGAATCTATTCCAGTTAGTGAAAAATAAAATATCTTCCCAATACTAAGGTGGTGTATTGGACCAAGTTCTATCACTAAGGAGTTGTTTGGATGAGTAATTGCATGAGTGATTAGAATGAATAAATTTTGAGTGATTAAAAATTAAGGTTATAATAATAGCTCATTTGGATGTAAATTTTTGTAGAGGAGTTGTAGACAATAGCTCGTTTGGATGTAAATTTTTGTAAGGGAATTGCATCCAATAGTTCGTTTGAATGTGAATTTTGGTAGAGAGGTTACAAAAATGAGTAGGTTTTTAATGTTAAGTTATTTTTTAGTGGTTAGAAATGAGCGATTATTTTGAGTGGTTATAATAGCTCATTTGGATATAATTTTTTGAAGAGGGGTTGTAAGAACTCATTTGTAATAGCTCGTTAAATATTAAAAACAAGCACATCCTAAGGTGTATACAAGAAGGAAGAAGAGTATTTTTCTATCACATCCTTAAGGCCAAGGAGTTGATTTCTAGCTGTTAGTGTCGTAATCATGCTACCCTTCTTTTAAATGGATGATCAAATTTGAGCCATGATACCGAGTTGATTTCTATGTAGTTGGTTTCATCTTCCCCTTTTCTCTTCCTTTATCCATGTTCTATTCTATGTAACTATTTCTTATATCAATGAAATGATTTGTTTCTTGTAAAAAACATATATAACAATAACCATCTTGGGCTAGACTTAGTGGTCAAAACTTTGGAGATTTAAGAGGTTATGATTCAATCCATGATTACCATTTATCTAGAAATTAATTTTCTACAAGTTTCTTGACAACTAAATATAGTAGGGTCATAACGTTTGTTCCATGAAAATAATTGAAGTATATGTAAGTTGACTTAGACACTCGTTGATATATAAAAATAAATAAATAAATAAAGAATGAGGCTATCCATTGAGACTCCATATTATTATGCTCCTTAGATAGTGTTCCCAATTGAAGAAAAGAGAAACAAAGGACACATTTGGTATCCAGTTATTTTGTAACATCAAAGGTGATTTAAACAAAGATTGTAGATTCTCTTGTTTCCTATGAATATTTCTTGATAGGCTGCTATTGAACTCAATATTGTAGAAACAAGTACATAACTACTACTCTTCGCAATGCTCGAAATATCAAAAAATATCTATTAATGCGTAACATAATGGTCAGAGTATTAGTGAATTTTATATTGTCTAACCTCAGTTAAGCTAATCTTGGCCTGTGCATTCAAAAGCTTTTCAAGGATCTCGAAGCTTTCGGGCGTAAACCTCCAGAAAAATCAATAGTGCAGAGGGTAGCAGATTCTTATGAAATGCTAGGCTTGATTGAAGAGAAAGAGAGGATATTAGTGAAGTACGAAGATCTTTTTACAGTTGACAAGAAAGTGGCCAAGAAATATAAGAGGATTTCAATTGCAAAATCAAAGAGAAGAAAGAAGCAAATAGACCAGAGGCACTGAAGATGGGCGATTTTAGGGATCGGAGAATTCAAACCTGTGACTTCTCGATCGAGGATTCATGTCAATTGTAGCCGGATTCAGCCCACTTTAATAAATTAATTGTAGGTTATCAAATATAAAAAGGAATTATGTATTAGCAATTGTGTATTGCTTTAAGTTGACATTTCATTTATTTCAGAAACTCTGGTCATGGTTAAGTCTCTCAGAACCTCACTTAATGTTATGAGTATCCATTTTGCTTCGGTTTTCTAAGCAGTTGTTTTTGTTGGTTGAATTATAAATTTAGTTATGGAAAAATGTATTTGTTCCATAAACTATTGCATTCTTTGAATTATTATTTTTATAGAAATTATCTTGACGGCCAAGTATAGTAATATTAGATAATTGTCTCACGAAAATAGTTGAGTGTATGTAAGTTGACTGCGACATTCATAGCATCTCTAAAAATAAAAAATAAAAAAATAAAAAAAATTAAAGGTGCCCACTGCACCAATACCAGCTGTCTTGGTGTTCTGTTTACTGTAGATAGGCATGATAAAAAGTAAACCTCGAAAAGTTATATTATAACCATAGTTTCTAAAAAATGTACTATTTCTTTCATCGTTAATTGATTATGTGTTGAAAGTTCATATTGCATAGTATAGTATTATATGCTATAGATCCAAACGGTATACAATCCAACATAGATGAAATTAGGATTCGACAAGATTGATAAACTTAAAGAGACACTATCTCATCTCGAAGATCTCATATTATTGAGAAAAAAGTGAGAAAGATTCAAAATCTTTATATACAAAAAAAAAAAAGGTAGATTCTTCCTCCTATAATTGTTAATTGGTTTTGAGATGAAATCTCTTAAAAAAATTTTGCTTTCATTTAGACTTTGTAATCATGAGGTTAGCAATTTAAAACTCCTAACCCTTTATCAAATATAATAGGGTGATGAAGTCACTTACTCTATCATTTATCTAAAAATTAATTTCTTATGAATCATATCGATAATCAAATATAGGACCTAAAATGTGCATAAACTGAAAAAATGAATAAGAAGGAACTGGTTCCACAATGACCTATACTCCCACCTCCACACAAGTCTGATTAGGAAAAATATCAGTAATAACTTATAACTATTTTTAGAAACTTTATAGATAATATTTAAGCTTCTCTTCCAAAATTGTAGCCATTAGTCATAAATTTTGTCAAATAATTTTTTAGCTATTAAACATTTTTGTAAATTTACCGTGCTTACCAGACACAAAGTTAATAGATTGTGCAAGTTTTAAATTTTGAATGTATTATGAAGTATTAGATACAGTTATAAGAAATTTAGAAACTTATCAAACATAAATTAAACCAAAAAAAATGAATTTTAATATAGGCCATTTCTAGTTGTAAACTTAATATGATTTGTTTTCGAATCTATAAAATGAATTCTGATAATAATTTCAAATGCATTGCCTCCTATTGAAGGGTTAAAATGTTTGAGTTAATACATTTCTTGCTAATTCTTTTGTTCAACTCATTTCAATTTTATGTTCATACCAGCTAATACAATCATGACAGTATATGGTGACAAAATTAATATCTGACCAATCAAATTAAATTAATTAGACAATTATCTCGTAAAAATAGTAAAAGTGAATGTTGGAGATACTCACCTTATAACAATTGTCTTACATTGGAAAGATAGAGACTTTTCAACCTCTTTATAAGAGATATGGTTTAAAGAGTTATGGTTTACTCTCCTTATTGTCAATTGGTTTTGAGATGGAACTCATATCATCTAATATGATATCAGAGTTTCATGTAAGTTATTGGTCCTCCAAATTCCGATCCAACCCAAAATGCTTTGAATTCTAAAGTGAGTGTGGACTCCACCCAAGCGGGCATAAGCTATCGAGTATTTGATCCCAAAAATTCGGATTCAATCCTAGCAAAAGTAAGCCAAAGCGGATATTTTGATCCACAAATGTGGATCAATTTCAAGATGGTCTTCTCTATGTGGCGTCATATTGAGGAGATATGTTGGAGATACTTACCTTGTAGCAATTGTCCTACATTGAAAAGACGAGGACTCTTCAACCTCTTTATAAGAGATATGAGTTACTTGTGCATCTAAATTGAACCAATATCCCCACTATAAAAGAAAAGTTAATCAACACTAAAACAATGTCAAATCATTTCACATTCCTTCTATCATCTGTATAGTGAAATTAAAGATTATTAAAACTTAAAACTAACTTTATGCGGAAAAATAAACAAAAGATAATCACTTTTCTAACGACATTAATACTTATAACAGACCATAGAAAGAATCCTCAAACTTTATGAGGAAAAATAAACAAAAGATAATCACTTTTCTAACGACATTAATACTTATAACAGACCATAGAAAGAATCCTTACTCATAAAGCTACAAAATACTCTGCAAACCACAGTAACAATTCAATTCAAAGATTCAAAAAACTCTTTAAAATAATGATACAACTCACAACTATACCATTAAATGAAGTCCAAAAACACTGTAAATTCAGACAACTCATGACCTCAAAGCCAACAAAAGATCACTGACAGACAAAAGCATCACTAATACCAGCTCAACTATTCCAAATTCTAGTTTAGCTTCAAAAGCTACCTATAAAAACCTATAAATATTTTATTTTGCACTTTTTTTTTTCAAAAAGAAAAAGGCATTCCAAACTTGCAACTTCAAGAATCCAGCTTACCAATCTCCCTTTTCACAATATAAACAAATCTTTCAAAGTAAAAAAAACTGGCCAAACTTTACTTAACATATGACACGAGATTGAAGAAAAACAAGACCATTGATTTAGCATCAGAACTCTTCTTCATAAGCATTTCCTGTGTACAATAGCCGAACCCGACTCGTCGTATTCAGCCTTTGTTATCCACATCTGCATAAGAACTCTTCTTCAGAAGCATTTCCTGTGTACAATAGCCGGACCCGACTCGTCGTATTCAGCCTTTGTTATCCACATCTGCATCATTCAGTTATAATCATAAGCAAACATGATACATCATTCTTCCAATATTTCTTTCGGTTGGTTGACAGAATTAAATTTATCATAACCCATCAGCTTAAACTCTTGAGTTAATTGGTGATTTAACATGTTTCAACATGATATCAAAGTATGTCATGAGTTCAAGGACCTGCCGACTTCGTTTTAATCCTCAACTAAAATTAAATTCCACTTATAGAGCATTAGTGTTGGTTGATAATTTAAACTTTTAGATTGATAGGTGACTTAAAAATCAAGAACATTTTGTAATGAAGTTTTTTCATAAAGGTAGTGACTAAAGAAAGATTACCTGTTGGAAGGTACTGAGGGATGCTAGGATGGATCCTCCAATCCAAACACTGTACTTCCTTTCTGGGGGAGCAACAACCTTAATCTTCATGCTGCTGGGAGCAAGAGCTGTAATTTCTTTGCTCATCCGATCAGCAATGCCGGGGAACATCGTTGTACCGCCACTGAGGACAATGTTACCATATAAGTCCTTTCTGATATCAACATCACACTTCATGATGGAGTTGTATGTGGTTTCATGGATTCCAGAAGATTCCATGCCAATCAGAGATGGCTGGAAAAGTACTTCAGGGCAACGGAATCTCTCAGCTCCAATCGTAATCACTTGCCCGTCCGGTAATTCATAGCTTTTCTCAATGGCTGAACTAGTCTTGGCTGTCTCCAGTTCTTGCTCGTAATCAAGGGCCACATATGCAAGCTTCTCCTTCACATCACGGACAATTTCCCGCTCGGCTGTTGTCGTGAACATGTAACCTCTTTCAGTAAGAATTTTCATCAATGCATCAGTCAGATCACGCCCAGCAAGGTCGAGACGTAGGATTGCATGAGGAAGCGAAAACCCCTCGTATATTGGCACCGTGTGGCTCACTCCATCACCAGAATCCAACACAATACCTGATACAATTTTAAAAGTACTGTGAGAAAATAAAACAATAGTAATGGTTAATGTAACTGAGCTTGAGCCTCAATAAAAAGAACTACTCCAAGATATTTTACATTTAGTAAGACATTGCTTGACATTCTCATTGAATTTGAATGCACATCTCATCTTCTTAAACCAAAGATGGCTCAAATCATATAACTCAGATATCAGCAATTTGAATTTCAATCTCATATATTAATGTGTTGATAACGACCAACTAAATTTTTTATTCTCAAGCATTTACTATTCCGAAGTTCATCCAAACGAACCTGTTGTCCGACCACTGGCATAGAGAGATAAAACGGCCTGGATTGCAACATACATAGCAGGGACGTCGAATGTTTCAAACATGATTTGAGTCATCTTTTCCCTGTTTGCCTTTGGATTGAGTGGTGCTTCGGTAAGAAGTACAGGATGCTCTTCAGGAGCAACACGAAGCTCGTTGTAGAAGGTGTGATGCCAAATCTTTTCCATGTCATCCCAGTTGCTTACAATGCCATGCTCAATTGGGTATTTCAGGGTAAGAATACCCCTTTTTGACTGAGCTTCATCCCCAACATAGGCATCCTTCTGACCCATTCCAACCATCACACCAGTATGACGTGGTCTGCCGACGATACTCGGAAACACAGCTCTTGGAGCATCGTCACCGGCAAATCCAGCCTGCAATGTTCAAGAAGGCATTGCCACAACAGCTCTAGTTACATATCATTAACATTAAATATTAGTTGACAGCTTCAAAGTCATTCTGAAATCAGAAAGCCCAAATTCGTTGAATTGAAAAATGTTTCCTACTTCTTTTGATTCTGATTCTTACAGACTCAATTTATAATTTAGCCTCTAATGTTTATGTCGATATATGAATTTAAAAATGGTAACTATGTTGTATATTGTTTCTATATCAACATTTAATCAATTACATGTTGAAGAAGTTGCTAGCAATCACGAGTCAGAGAAGTTACTATGTGTTGTTTAGTCATATGGAGTAAGTTCTTTTTATTTCATTCCATCATACTAAATTATAAACTCATTGAATAAAGTGTATTTTGATGCCACATCATCATTTTATGAATAGTTTTGATTCATAAAAAAAAAACCACTACATACAAAATAAAATTGATACCTTCAAAAGATAAAAATTGAAATTGAAAAAGGATCAAAGACTAAATGATGTATTTAGCCATCCTCTTATATCGATTCATGAACTCAGAATAAAACTTCGACACTATGTGAACTTGTGTTTTAAGCAACGCATGTACCAAATTAAGTATCAAGTTCAAAGATTAAATTCAATATTTAATTAATTTCAACCAAAAAATAAAAATAAAAATCAACTACAAACATGTGTATGGCACTAACCTTGACCATTCCAGTTCCATTATCACAGACAAGAGGTTGGATATCTTCACCATCTGCCATCTTTCAATCTTCACCCTAAACACAAAACCAATATCACCATGAAAAGAAATCACAAGATCCAAGCTTTTGAAAATAGATGCTTATTAAGAACAATCAAAACAGCCATTCAATCAATCACATCAAGCCCAATTCCATGGCTGCATATATTTTTCCAAAAACAAGACTCTAGATATCATATCCAATAGAGAAATCGCAAAATGTTGATTGATATAATTAAATTTACTCCAACACATATTAAGTTTTTGGGTCAATCGATAATTTAACGTGTTTCAACATGACATCAAAGATCATGTATTCAAACCCCCAACAAGTGGATTCATCTCCAATTAATTATGATTTCCATTTGATAGGAATTCTCAAATTTCAGAACCCACCTGGGGAGGAGTGTTGGTAGATATAATTAAATTTAATCCAACTTAAAGTGATTTTGAGTTGATCTATGATTCAACATAAAATCAGACAGCCAACAATGGATTCAGATAAAGACTCCACAGAAACGATCATCCAAAAATTCAAAAATTGACCAATAAACAAACCACTAGAAAGATGATCTTAATCGATTTCAAAAGAAGTATCCAACAAAAAGGAAGCTGATCATAACAAAACTCAAACAAAATAAACATAAAATCCGATTATCAACACAGCATATACAAAAGGGAAACTAAATCCCACATGCAAAAGTAAAAGGGAACGATCAATAGAAACAGCTAACGAAAACAAAAACAAAAACCCAGATGGAAAAACAGAAAATTCAATAAACAAAGAGACGCACCTTGATTGATAGAAGAGAAACAGAGCAAAGATGAAAGAAGAACAGAAAAGGGGTTTTTGAGAAAATGGAAAATAGAAAATGGGGTTGAAGACAAAAGGGTTTATAAAGAGGAAACAAACAGCCAAATGCAAATGCAAATGCAAATGAGACCCAAATAACAACAAATTCAATTTTTTGCACAAAGAGAGGGTTGAAGGAAAATTCTAAAGGGACAGGTTTGGGTGCAGCCATGTGACACTCTCAGAGCTACAATTTTTTTTTTCTCTCTCTCTTTGTGTGGTTATCAAGGGGGTGTAGCCATGGGGTGCAGCCATGGCTGCACCCAAATCCTTCCCAATTCTAAATTGGAGTGAGTTGAAACAAACGACCATACTTTGTTTCAAAGACTCGTCTTTTTTTTTTTTTTAAATCTCAAAATTAATTCACAACCAACAAACATTACTAAATAAAATATATGAATGAAAAGTATGAAGCAAATACAAAATAATTATAAATAAAATAAAAAATATATTATGAAAAAAATGAAATTAAGACAATGATTCTTAGTGATTCAACATTAATAATCTTTTTTTTTCATTATTTTTATTTTATATATTTATTTAATATTTTACAATTAAGTTTACTTTTTAGGTGAACATAATTTGAAGACTTTAAACCTCTATTACCAATATCATTTTTTTTTAGTTTTTGACTCAAAAATTAATGAGTAAAGAAAGAAATAGTTAGGCATAAATAAAAATGGAAAAGAAAAAAGAAAAAAGAAAAGGAGAGAGAACACGTCAGCATGGGCGGCTGGAAAAGCAAAGCAAGGACGGTGCCATTTAAGCATGCCAGCTGCCACTATTTTCTGAGTTGGCACTTCCCTGCTTTTTCTAACCAAAATTATTCACTTTTTTATTTTTTTTTTTCTTTTTTCTTTTTTCTTTTTGTTCTTTTGTTTTCTATTGCAATTAAGAACTACTCGAATTCGTAAAGGCAAAGATTCGAACCTAGAGGAAAAGTTATAAAAGTATTGACCAATATTTGAGCATGTTAATTTTTAGTATTATCTACTACTAAAATACAGTTTTGGATATATCTTCTTACTATTTTAATATAATATATATATATCCAATCAACTTATATGCAAATTTATATAAAATTATATTGAGAGATATTCTTGAACTATAATATCTTACGATTACTTAATCGGAGTCTCATTTCACGATCAATAAGTTATGATCTATAAAAAGTTAAACTAAATATGTAATTGAGTTTATGTTAAATGGATTTTTTTTTCTTTATATATGTTTTAGGTTATATAATGTAATAGGATTTTATGGGATTGCACTAATATAAACTCTCTTAAAATTCTAGGTTCATTTGATCGACACTCTTGTATTTATATCTCTCTAATAAAATAGTTCTCTTCTCTAACTGTGAACATAGTTAATACACTGTTAATTAACCATGTAAATCACCGTGTTGTGTCTCACGTTCTATTTTTTTTATTAAAATACTTTAACAAATTAATATTTAAATAGGTGATCACTATAAATTAAATCTATTTATTTTTTGGAATTTGTCTTCCATAGCATATTTTTGGCTCTTCATTACAATTGTAGCACATTTTTTCAAATAATTCATTCATAGCACATTTTGTCCAAATTTTCCAAAATTCCTATTCTACCCTCATTTGTTTGCAGGATCCAGCTATTCTTTTCTCTTCTCTCCGACCTTGTTTCTCTTCTTCTCTCCGACCTTCTTATTCAAAAATCTCTCCTCCAAGAACACCTCCTCTGCAAATATTCCATGGCCACCGTCTTCTCAACTTGGCTTTGCAACATAGGCGACACCGCTTCCAAGTCCAAGCTCTTCTGAATCGTCTATCATAGAGCGCCAGACCCATAAATAAACTCGCTCTTCAATCCAACCCTAAACCCTTCGACCCATAAACCTCCATTAAAGTCTCCAAGCTCAGAAGCAAGTAGATTTTCGTCTCAACCCACAAACTAGAATCTTAGCTCCTCTACAAATACCTAAATCCAATGTTTATCCACTGCAATAAAAAAAGGTGGAAAAACTAAAAAAACAAAACAAAAGTTGTATTTCATCAATTAACTCGAAGAACTAATCGTTGGCGACTTGGGGTCACTGAAAAATTGGAATTAAAGCATCAAATTGCTTCGAACAGGGGTTTTTTCAAGGATAAACGATAGAAGTCTATCAATTGAACTGATAGAAGTCTAAAGTCTATCAGTTCAACTGCTAGAATTCTATCAGTTCAACTGATAGACTTTAGACTTCTATCAATTCAACCGGTAGACTTCAATCATTTTTTTAGTGATTGAACAATGCAAATTGAGCTGACGACACACATGAGCCTTTTAGTCATTTTATGGACTTGTTTGGTTTTTCTGCTCCAAATGAATAAGTTTGGAAATTGTACTATACATGGAATTATTTTGTTTATTTTTAATATACATGCAAAAACCCATTTATTTTTTAAAGTATTTTTTACCATAAAATCAACCTATATGGTGAATTATGTAATAATGTAAAGTGAAGTTTTGAATCATTTGACTTATATGCAATACTGCTATTATTTTAAACCTTTGTTGAATATATATATATATATATATTATTAGTTATGGAAGAATAGTTAGAAAGTTGTTATGGATATGCATGTATGTATACATACCTTTTGATGTTGAAACAAAAATACTTCAAGATGAGATTTTTATTTTTATTTTTTATTTTTTGAGATAAAACTTCAAGATGAGATTAAGTATATAAGTGAACCCTAGCAATAGTCTCCTATAATAGAAAAAATTAAATTCCATTTTTTCTATTATAAATAACTATTAGATATGGCCAAACGTTCCTTATCGAAAGTAAACTATTAAATGAAGAACTAAACTTGATGGGGTGTTTGTTTGTCATATTTAAAGAGAATTTAGATTGAGATTTATTAAATTTTCTTTGAAAAATTACATGCACACGAGTTTTTGAAACTACTTAAAATAACTTCTCATTTTTATTATTAAAAATAATTCCTAATTTTTAAACTATGCATTTCTAATCAATCAAAATAGCTCATTTTAACTACTCATTTCAAATCATTATTTTTTTAACTATTCAAAATAACTACTCATTTTGAATTTACATCTAAACAAGCTTTTAACTCTACCTTCTCTACAAAAAAAAAACAACAACATTCAAACGAATTTTTGCTACAACTCTTAATTTTTAACTTTTCAAAATAACTCTTTAAACTAACTCTTCATCAAAACTTCATCCAAACACATCCCACAAACCATAAACTAAATTATTACCACGTGCATTATTAGGCATACGAGATAATCAAGGATTGAATCAATAAGTCAACCTATCCATTAGCTTGTATGATGGAAAATGAGGTATTGTTAATTTCAAAATAAAAAACAGCGAGAAATATCTTTGATATCGACAATATTCTCTCAAGTAACGTTGACCATCAGAAAGTGATTTGGTGGTCAATAAGGTTTTTGAAAGCTAAAAGGCGATGAATTTAATTTATGATAGTCACCTATTTAGGAATTAATTTCCTACAAGTTTTCTTGATACTTAAATATTATAGAATTGGAGGGTATGCCTGTGATATTAATTGAGGTGCACGAATATAAAAAAAAAAATCTCGAGTAACATATTACGATATTAATCTCATTAGTACTTATGTTATGATTGTAGTAGAAACATCAACTTTATAAATAAGTATTTTAGTTCGTGAAAATAGTCAAGTTACATGTAAGTATCGATTCAAATACTCGATATTTTTAAAAATAGTGAACAGCTCAATTGTATGCAATAATAACATGGTAATCTTATTTTAGTTGAAGTCTACTGATAGGTTGATGCGTAAAGATTTGATCTAAAATAATAGAGTGAAATGTAAGGAATAAAATACTAGTTGAAGCAATTAACTACTCATTTTGAGATTGGAGTTACAAATTATTGAGGGATTGAATATTGATGTTAATAATAATTAAATGATAAGTTTGATGAAAAGTTTGAATGTGAGATTTGATAAAAAGTTTGATTCCTGTTCTGGTTATAAATGGTTGATTAGTACTAAATACAAATAAGAATTCTAGAAGAGTGCTTGTTGTTTGCCAAAAAAATCAACATTGGTGAATTTTCCTAATATTTTTTATATATGACGGTAAATAGAGTTTTGTCTTTGTGTTTAAAAATTTGTTCGTATTTCAAAATTGTACTTGAGTAAAAAATAATAATAACTAACTTAATGTAAAAAAAATTATGTAAAAAAAGTATAATTTTTTTTAATTAATTGTTAAATAGAGATTACTGAGCCCTGAAATGATATTATCATTAGATTCAAATGCTCTCTCAGTCATTTCACAACCTTTTTTTTTAATAATTATTTATTATTCGCGTGTATCCTCAGATACATACGTCCTGATTCTAAAACATTCGAATGTTTATCGCATAGTAATCATGACCTTTGTATAAATCTTGTTTTGTAGTGACTTTCCTTTGTGTTTCTAACATGCAGGGCTTGTGTATATAAAATATACTGAATACAAAAATAAATTTTCCTCAACATTACACTTCATATTTTTTCATTCCAAAAATTGTAGAATATGCAAATTTAATTTAAAGTAGTCTTAAGTTTTAATACATTTTGATTACTTTTTATTTTTTATTTTTAAAAAGCTTCGATACATTTTGAATTAAAAAAAAAGTTTAAATACATTTTGAATGAAACTATCAAATTTATCGTCAAAATTGGTAGCTTTCAAAATTTAGCGTAGAAATTAAATCGTGTAATTAAAAATTAGAAAATGATGTGACATTATTATTATTATTATTATTATTTTCTTCTAATGTATGAATACAAGTTGCATTTTTTATTCTTTAAAAAAAGTTGCAGTTTTTCTTAAGTTGCATTTTTTCTAAGTTTATCTTACATCTTTTGAAATTTTGAACTTTTATTTATTACTATATAGAGATATATATTATAGAGTTATTGGCCTCCCACCAACAATTGATAATTCTTCTTCTTTCTTTTTTAAACGATTAATATAACTCTTCTTCTTTTTGGATTCTATTATTCTTGGGCTGAGAAAAATCAGCTAAGTTATAAAATAAACAGTAAACTAAAATAATAATAACAATAAACTACTTTAATTTGTTAGTTATTATTTTTATAGAAACCTTGTTCATGAGTTGAACTAAAATAATCGTAACAATAAATTACCTTAATTTGTTAATTATTATTTTTATAAAACCTAGTTAATGGGGATAGTTCAGTTAGAAGAACGTTAGACTGAAGAAACCTTGTTCATGATTATTTTCCTTTGAAAGACTGTCAATTTTGTTATGATTTATCGAAATTCAAATTTTCAACATTTTAATTGATGATACATATTAATTATGATAACAAAATAAAATGTCTAAAAGAAATTGAAAATTGCAAACATCTATATAAAAAAAAAAAAAAAAAAAAATCTAAATTGAAGAAATTGAAAGTTGAAAATAAATTTAAAATTGATTTACCATGTCAAAATTTGGAATGAAGAATGTTTAATCAATCCTTGACCAATCAAGGATATTAATTTTGACTCATCAAATTAATTGAAGGATGTGCAACCAATACCATTTCAAAAAAACAAAAAACAAAGTGTTACCCAATAATTTATTAAAATTGAAAAAAATAATATAATATATTGGTCTCCAGCATGGTTTATGAAGTCCATTTTCTTTGTTCAATTTAATTAATTCAAAGGACAAAGTAGCGATCATTCAAACAAATACCAAAAGCCACCAAATTAGACCTAATCTATCAATTACAGTGACAATTAATTCTCAAAATATATATATATATATATATATATATAGTGACAATTAGTTGAAGCTTATAATTTTATAGCACCAAAAAGTAAATAAACCATCAGGGTTAAGATTATTTATTTATTTTATATAATGTCTTCCTATTTTTGTTCATCTTAATAGGTAAATAATCTCACATTGATGTTTACGTCAAACAAGAGATTTAACATAAAATTAATATCATTCTTAAAATAAGTTAATCAGGCAAATAAAATATTGAAAATTTGTTTCACGTCACAATATATATTCATCAATGATATTATAATTTTGTGAACATTTAAAAAGTTTAACCAAATATAACAAAAAAAAAAAAAAAAAAAAATCTTTTTTAAATTTATTTGTTCTGATTTTACCATTTTCCTCTTTAATTTAATTTACGTGGTTTATTAATTGAAGTTATTGATTGAACACTTACTAAAGTTAATTTCACTGATAAAATCTATTTGATAGAAGTGCATCAGATAACATTGATTGAAAACAGAAATAGAAATTTATTGGAAAGAAGACATAAAACTAAGAGTTTTGTTCATTGTAGTTGAATAGAGAGGTAAAATATATATAATTAGAGTTCAACAACATTCATTCTAAATAGGGATGCCCAAATCGCAAGGGTAGTGTTGTGTTAGAATTTTATTTTGGTTGGGTTGAATTATGATTTGATCATTTTGTTGGGTTGGGTTAGTTCTTAAGTTGACCAAAAGTTGACTTACTCAGCCAAACTTAACTCGAACTAAGAATAATATTCTATATGTGCATGCATAAGATTAATTAATAAGATATTTTCTTAACATATTTGTAAGAAGCATGCTTTTCAAAAGAAAAAAAAAAACATACATTACTAAGATAAATAAGATTGAGTTGAGTTGCTTTAATATATAAGGTTGGACGGGTTTGTGAATTAACCAATTCAAAAATTTGAGTTGCTCCAAAAAATTTCCCTAACACAACCCAACTTCTCCATGTCCACCCTTAATCCTAGATTAACCAAATTTTCAATTAGTATTACTTATAGATTTCAATTAGCAACTTTAATTAATGTTATTGATTGACCTCGATTAATAGACTCAATCCCTATTAATGTCAATGATTGAAGTCTATAAAATGACATTTTGGTAATTTTAGAAAAAGTCATATCATTTTTTTAATAATAAAAATGTAATATTGGCAATTAGTTTGAGTTTTTTTTTAATATTTTTTTTTACCAATGTAAAGCCCCGAAAATATTTATACGTAAATGTATGTATATATTAAAAAAAAAACAAATTATATATAAAAAAATGCTCAAACTAAAAAACTGGGCTACAAAAAATTAATTTAACAAAAAAAAAATACTCACATATAAGTTGAGTTCGACATGACTTGACAATCTTAATGTTGAATTAAAAAAAAAATCAATAAAAACTTTAACCTTACAATATAATTTGACTAAGAAAAAATACTACGTTAGTAAAACAAAATTGATATCTTAAAGTATATTGTACTACAATTACTTAGTTAGGGATCTTGATATCTAATCAACAAGCAAAAGACTAGGGGCACAACACTTGATGGGGCGGGGCAATACCCCGAAACCTAGTAGAAATCTGCAGTTGGGTTTATACTCTTGGCTTTCTTTATATGTATTTTGGGTCATTATTTGTATTAGCTTTTTATGAAAGTATACTATATAAACTCTTTTGAAATCCTATCTTTATTTTGATCTCATTAATAAAATATTTTTTTTTCTTTATTCGTGAGCGTAGGTAACACAATATTAGTGAACAACGTAAATCATTGTATTCTTTATCTCACGTTTTTTTTTTTTCTTGATCATTGTTTCAATTATTTATAACAAAAATAATTTTGGTTGTTGATATTTAATTATGGATGTAGTATATGTACAAGTTAAGGAATGCTAAGAGAAAGTATCAAGAATTTTAGGTCCCTCAAACCATTCCTTTACCAATTCATTGTGGAAAAAAAAATTGGAAGATATAAGCATTCAACTAAATTGGGTGCTAGAACATTCTTAACAATGAGATATTCTACCAAGACTAACATTAACTTTAGTGGGATTCACACTTGTGATTTGTGTCCTATTTATAACAAGTTTAGGAAGTCCAAAATCTTTTGAAAGGTTTATCATTTTCCCCCACATTTCTAACTTTTGAGTTCTAAGTATAGGAGTTGATATCTGGCCCTCTATGTGTTCAAATTTCTCTAATGATTAATTTATCGAAAAAGTCGATAATATGATGAATTGTTTGGATGTAATTCAGTTCAACGTCATGGTCACAAGTTCAATTCTGAGAATCGATATTTAGAGATAATATTAGGAGGTGTTTGAATGAAAAGTTATTTTGAATAGTTAGAAATGAGAGATATAATAAAAAATTTATTTGAATGTGATTTTTATATAGAAGAGTTAGAAAAAATAAATTATTTGAATATTAATTTAAAATGAATAATTATTTTGAAATACGATAACGGTTGCCCTCTTTTAGTGCTCCTATGGGTTTTTTTTTTTTATCACCGAATGTCTCGTCATTTGGAAATGGCTTAATCAATTGGATTATTGATGACACTTTATTTATTATAAATGCTATTTGTAACGAGTCCTAATATTTATCTGAATTTATCTTGCATCATATTAAATAGTTGTCCCGTTTGGTTGGAAACACTTTTTACCCACATTGTTCTCAAAAATCTGCATGGAAAAATTAATTAATCAATTCAGAAATTAAAATACAAAGAAATTTTGGTAAAGTTTATTATTATTTATTTGTTTATTTATTTTTTAAGGACAAAGTGGGAACCAATAAACCCTACATAGCTCTCGAATAATATGAGATCCAAATATCAATTTTTAGGATCTAACCTGTGACCGTAGTATTGAACTGAATTATCAGCAAACAATTAAATAACTTTGATCTCTTGATTACCAACAAAAGCGTAGTTTCAATGAACATTTTATATAACATAGTAACCACGAGTTCAAATCCCCTTTGGCCTACTCTATATACCAATTCAATTACACTTTACTTTTATGGGTGATATAAATTTAAATTTTCTCTCGTTTAACTCATCCAATTTATATGACCTACAAAAAAAAAACATAAGGTCATGGGTAGAAAATTAATTATTAGAACGTAGGTGATCACCATGACTTAAACTCACATCACCTCTTAATTTTTAAGATCTTTTTTACCATTATATCCCTTCATAATAATTTTGTGTTACAATTACTTTGGAGTTATAGTTACATTTCCATATAGATAATTAATTAAACACTAGACCCCTTCATAATCATTTCGTGTTACAATTTAACTTCGGAGTAATTACATTATCATATAGATAATTAGTTAAACTAGATTAGGCTCAAATTAGTATTAAATCAACCGGTCCAGAAATTTTGAGCTAGTAATGAGTCATTTTTTAATACTTCTAGTACATACTTCTCACTCCCACTATTTATGATGATAATAATATACAACATAATAATGCAAGTATATAAATACATATTAAAAAATATTTAAAAAAATGATGAATTGTTTAATAAGAGAGAAATAATATATGCAACAAGTAAAATATTATTATTGTCATAAATACGGGAAAACATGTTTTAGTTACTTCCTACATAGTACATAAGTATTGGCCAACAAGAACAATTGCTAGATATTAATGAACATCTAACAACTAAGGGTATGTTTGGAGCACCGTTTATGTAAACGGTCGTGTTGGTTATAATAACTCAATCCGTGTTTGTCCCACTGTTTATTATAAACGGTGGTTACCTAAACCTGCGTGCCCGTTTATCTAAACCTTATATTTTTATGAATATTGACTATAAATTTTTCTTAAAATTTTCTAATATATATATATATATATACATAATGTTTTTTTAAACAAAATTAACTGGTGATTGTTTAAAATAATAACTCATGAATTGGTCTTAATTAATAATATATAATTTTTTTTTATAGTAGTATATCTTTTTTTTTTAATTAGTATATTTTGTTTATTTCAAATTGATTCACTACTTAAATATTAAGATTTTGAAAAAAAAAATCTAAAAAAAGAAAAGATTTTGTGAAGAATAAAGAAAACAAAACTTGAGATCAATATTAATTTAAAAAAATAATTTCTAATACATAACTACATCAATATATAAGTGAAATAAAATATGAAAAAAGCAATAATTTTTTCATTTTTTTTCTTATTATGTTCAATATTAATTATAAGTTTATTAAAAAATGTTATTAATTATTTGTTAACTTTTTTAATTTAAATTTAATTAACTAAAAAAAATTTCATAATTCTTCTTACAATAACGTGCACGTCAAACACAGTTTATCATAATCATTTTATAATAACTTGTATCTCAAATACTATTTATTATAACCCACTATTTATGATAACCTTCGTCTACCATTATATATTTGGTGTACCAATCCCACCCTAAGAAGTTGGGCTTGAATTCTCCGCCGCTCATTGTTATAATTTAATAGAAAAAAAAAACGATCAGGCAAAGATTTGACCTTTTCTTCCTGCTACAAAAAGTGAAACATTAGATTTCATATCAGACCTTAAAATATGATTTGAAGTTTTGTCAAAATGAAAAAGAATATGCAATTACATAAATACCCCTACATTCAAACCGATATGGAACGTCCATTGATGATGGCAGAAGCAAAATTTAGTGGGAAAAAAACTTAAAGGAAGAAATCCCGATTATTGGATTAACCGGAAAATGGAGCGTGGAGCAGAGCTGCCACAGGCAGCGGCGGCGGAAGACGGCGGCGACGGCGACAAATGGCGGCTGTACGAAGCGTACAATGAGCTTCACGGCCTGGCTCAGGAGTTCGACACTCCGTTCGACGCTCCGGCGGTGCTGGTCGTCGGCCACCAGACCGACGGCAAGAGCGCCTTGGTTGAAGCTCTAATGGGCTTCCAATTCAACCACGTCGGCGGCGGAACCAAGACTCGCCGTCCCATTACCCTTCACATGAAGTATGACCCTCATTGCGAAGCTCCTATCTGTCATCTTGTCTCCGATCATGACCCCACCGTCGCAATGCAGAAATCTCTCCAAGAAATTCAGGTTTTGTTTCTGATTGTGATTTTGCTTGTTTAGATTTGTAGGTTGGGTTTGGATTTTGGTAGAAGAGAGAGGAGTGGAGTTAAAAGAGTTAATGGCAGCTGGGTAATTAACTCTTGTTAGTAGTGATTGGAGTAATTAAATAATGGTTTACTGATTGGTGTTAATTAATGGTTGGGAATAGTTGAATATTCATTTTTGGAGATTAGTGTTTATAGTAGTTAAGTGATAACTTTGATGTGAAGTTTATTGTGAGGTTTGATGAGGGGTGGTTGTTTACTACCAAATACAAATACAACCTTAAACAAACACACCTTTAAAGGGGTTTTCCTTTCCCCCCAATTTGTAACTGTCTTAATGCAGCTTACGTACATTTCGATTATTCTCACATACTGTATAACCCTACAACATTTGGATGTCAAGAAAATTCCTAGGAAATTATTTACTAGGTGCTTATGATATCCTTCACCACTAGTTCACTCCATTATGGTTATTTTTACAGGCATTTATTGAAGCCGAAAACATGAGGCTAGAAAGTGAATCGAGTCAATTCTTGGCTAAGGAAATAATTATTAGAGTGGAATACAAGTATTGCCCAAATCTGACCATTATTGACACTCCTGGGCTTATTGCTCCTGCCCCAGGTCGAAAAAATCGGCTGTTGCAGGTGAATTCTGTTGCTATTGATATTGTTTTTGTTGTGGCTAATGTTTCATTGACTAAAGTTTGATGCTAATGAGTCTATGGGGGTGTCTCTGTTGAAGGGCCAAGCTCGTGCTGTTGAGTTGCTAGTGCGAGCTAAAATGCAGCACAAAGAGTTCATCATATTGTGTCTTGAAGATTGCAGTGACTGGATTAATGCAACTACACGAAGGGTCGTAATGCAAGTACGCGTATATCCTTTACACTTTTAATCCATTTGTATAGTTTTTGTGAACAATCTATCAACTGTTTTGCTGTTAGATTATTGGCGATAGACTAGTTTTTGTTGGGGATTGTTCAGAGAGTAATATGAAATGTAACTTTGGTTACTCTGTCATCAGATGTCTGTTTTGATTTTTGAAGAAACCGACGTGTTTTTGTTAGTTGAATGCTTTACTGAATTGTGGGATGATATGAAACAACTCAAAATTTCATTGCAGATTGATCCTGAGCTCTCAAGGACTGTGATTGTATCAACTAAACTTGATACCAAGATACCCCAATTTGCTCGTTCTTCAGATGTGGAAGTCTTTCTCTTGCCACCCTCTTGTGCACTTGATGGCATCATATTGGGCGACTCTCCATTTTTCACATCCGTTCCTTCAGGCCGAGTTGGTTGTGGACACGATTCAGTTTACAAATCCAATGATGAATTCAAAGAGGTATTTCTCTGCAAGCTGTATGGTCTTTATTTTTAATAATCCATGGGTATGTTAGCTCGTTTACATAATCCATTTTTGTGGTAGAGTTTGCTATTTGTTTCTTTTTGATAAAAACCCAAGCTTTTATTGAGAATAGAATGAAAGAAAGTACATGAGAAAAGGACATACAAAAAAGGAGAGCCCACAAAGAATTTAGGTTATTTTATAAAATTGTTCTTCAATAAAGAGAAATAATGCCCGGATAATAATCACAGAAAAAACTTAGAAACGGAGGCCCAAAGAAAAACATAGAATTTAATAAGACTCCACACATCATCGCAAGTCTTTCTACTCTAAAAATTCTATCTAATTTTCTGTCTGAGGGCATTTTAGCTTAAACCTCATATTAATTAGATGTTATGAGTAACTTGATAATTTTTTGGAATACAATAGGCTGCACCTTTTTTTAGTGTTGGGATTTGGGAATTTTAGTCATAACTTCCATTTAGTTTTGGGTTTGAGGAATTTTTATCATAATTAATTAAATTTTTTGGGAAGTCTTAAGTAGTTAATTGTGTTTCTTGTGCAGGCTATTGCTTTGAGAGAAAAGGAAGATGTTACCCTTTTGGAGGAAAAGTTGTGCCGGCCACTGGCCGAAAAAGAAAAAGTGAGAATTGGTGTAAGTAAATTAAGAACGTTCTTAGAGGAACTACTGCAGAAAAGGTAGTTTGTTTTTCTTAATCTTAATATTTTCTTCAATTGTGATAGTAGAATGGGTATTATTTTTATTTACTAATTTATTGAACTAAGTTTTTAAATTATTAAAAGATGATGATCTGAATATCTTATCAGGTATATGGATAGTGTGCCCTTGATCATTTCACTTCTTGATAAGGAGTACAGGAGCACAACTCGAAAACTGAATGAGATTAATCAAGAACTCAGGTCTTTGCTTTTACTTTGGATTAAAACAATTTTATAAGGAATTGCTAGTAGTATAAATGCATAGCCCAATCAAGCATGATAAATATCTAATGGGTAATTACAAAAATCCTCACACAATGAAGCCCAGAGGGAAGTATGATACCTAGCAAGAGACTAAACCTCCTCCCTAGATCTCTCAAACTCTTAAAAAAATTATTGTCATTGAGTGTCGTAATGTTCTTTTCTATTAGTTATGATGCTTATGAGATTTGTTGAACAAACTTGTGTTAGTTGTCTACTATAAGATAGCTGGTTTTGGGGCTTTTCGATACAAAAAAGACGATCCGGCTTGGCTGCACTATCACTTATGACTCGTATTGTAGTCCTCCTAGTCTTGTAATCGACTTGGAATACCTTTGTAGTCTTTCTTCATTCATTTTCTCTTAGTTGTTGTAGCTCCCTCACTAACAGTATAGAGAGGGCGAAGCCAATAGGCAAAGCCAAAACCAAAGCCATACTAACGAGCGAGAGCAGAGGCTAACGAGACTCTTAGTCTAGCCTAAACATCATTGTTTCAAATTAAAGTGCTAACGAGCACAAAAAGGTCTCTTAAGATAGATTTTAAGCTAGCACTTGAACTTGGAAGCAAGATGCACTACACCTACCTTGAATCAATGAATGAACGAAAAGAAAGCGCTTATTGAGGAATAGGAAGGGAGGACATGTTGGTTTGAGGACCCGTTGGTCAAAGGAAAGGGCTTCACCCTTTAACTCTAGCAGCGAAGTTCTAAACCTTTTGTCAATCAACAAAGCTCTTCACTTTTAGATTCTCAATTGCGCATCTTTCTAATTCTGAAGCTCCTCTTATACCTCGCTTTAAACCTTATGAACCTTTACTATCAAGCTTTTTTCTAAGCCTCCATAACTCTTTAAATTCCTGACAAGGTGTTCATGAGCACAAATCGACAACTGAATGAGATTGATCTAGAACTCAGCTCTTTGCTTTTACTTTTGAACAAAGCAATTTCGTGAGGAACTGCTAGTAGCATAAATGCATACCCAAATTAGGCATGACAATACCTGATGGGTAATCACAAATATCTGTGCACATGGAAGCCCAAAGGGAAATATGATACCTAGCAAGAGACTAAACTTCCTAGATCTCTCAACTCCAAAAAAAAAACTGAACATTCCTCTCACCCCAAAAATGCCTAACAAAGCATAAATGTTGGCTTTCCACAACATCGACCCTTTTTGCGAATGGGAAAATGAAGCAAAGACTTATTGAGCATGAAACTACAAACTCTAGGCTGGACCATGCTGAGACCAAAGGATTGAAATAAACAAGTCTAGACTGCCTGAACATAATCACAAGACCACAAAAAGATGATTAATGTCCTTTAATGCTCCCTAACAAAGGACATACAACACTGCAAAGGACACAACACTACAGTCTTATCAAACAAAGTGACCTTTAAGTTTGATTCAGGGTGTTGACTCGCTCGGCCTTGAAGGATGCTCATATTCCCTTTTGTATATTTCTTCTTCAATTAGTAGATTCTTTTATTTCTTATAAAAATCACTGGCAAGGACTTTCTTTAATTTTTTTTATCTGTATGTGATTATTTTGTACCTTGCATATATTCTCATTAAATTCTCCTGTAAAGTTTTTAGTGTTTTTTTTGTATGCAGTAATTTGGATGAAGTAACACTGAAGGAGAAAGGAAGAGCATTTCATGATTTATTTTTGACCAAGGTCTCTATTTAACAATTCTTCATGCTGTGGCGATGTAATATGATTGCCATTCAACTCTAGCGATTTTGATTTTCTCTACTAGTTTTTTAAAGAATCCTATGGTACTTCATAATGAATCCCTTTTTTTGGTTGATCTTAGGTGAAACTTTCTATATTGATTTATCTCATTGCATTTTATCAAAAATGATATTTATTATACATGGAAAATTTAGTACTTTCTACCTTCTTTTTCCTAAAAACTTGAAAGAGCTTATGATCAGAGTGTGTGGTCATGGGTACCATGTGGCCAAATGGCTTTAGTGCAATCCATTGGAAAATCTGACTGGGAAGAAAAAAAAGTCTTTAACAATTGAGAGACAATTGTTCTAAAAAAAAGCACAGGCATACGCTCAAAATGAAGAGAAACCATTGAAGACCCTTGGGAAGTATTCATTTTTATTTCTTTTTCTTGGTATTCGAGTTTTAATCTTATTATTATTTTACTAATTAACTATAATGTTTTCCAAGAGATCCTTTCTTAGCTCTTTTAGACTTTGATTAGTTATTTCTTTTCATATATATCAGTGAAATTATTTTCAATTAGTATTTTCTTTTCTTTGATAAAATTGGCTTGCAATTAGTATTCTTCTCTTATAAAAGAAACTATTTTATATTTCTCTTGGCATAATTATTTTCTATTCATAAAAGTTCATACAGATACTTCTATTTAATGGATTAAGAATGCTAACTTGGCCTTTTCTATTATGCAGTTGTCTTTGCTATTAAAAGGAACAGTTGTTGCACCTCCAGATAAATTTGGTAAATTTTATCAATGCTTGAAATTGAAAATCTTTGAACTTGTAACCTAGCTTTAATTTATAAAGAAATAAATTTACTTCAGAATATATCCTCTCTTCAAGTTTTTCTATTTCTCTATAAGATTTCTTCTTTTAGACATAGGGTCATCTTGTCCCTATGGCCTCTTCTAGGTCGTTGCTTTTTTGTCTCATTTCAATTTTCCCTGCTTATCAAAAAAGAGAAAATGTCATGCAGGTGAAACACTCCAAGATGAAAGAATCAATGGAGGGGCATTTGTTGGTACTGATGGTCTTCATTTTCCCCAGAAACTAATTCCGGTAACTTCTGTTCTTTTCAACTAAAAGTTCATTCTTCGATGAATTGGTTATCATTTCTGGACTCTTGAATTTTTGTTTTCTATATATAAAAGGACTCGTGAATAGAATATTAGAGGCTAGACTACATGAAGTTTTGTTGAATTATGTTAAATCACCAATCAATCCAAAAGCTTAAATGGGTGGGTTGGGGTAAATTTAATTATATCAACCAACAAGTTTGTTATCTTATCGGCACTGCTTTTAGTAGTATTTAGCCTTAGGTACTCTTTAGATTCAAGGAAGCTTGGTGCTCGGACGGCTTTGAATGCATGAATATCTAGAATATCTAGATGCTCAATGTGGTAAACCAACTTGAAACATAGCGTCAATGTGCTTGCTATTTTTTTCTTTCTTTTTCCTTTCCTTTCATTTTAATTTTAATTTAATTTTTAATTTCTATAGAACAGAAATTTCATTGACAATTGAAATTGCTTAATTTTACACACCCAAATAGAAATCTCTATGTGATACATATATAACTAATAATTAAGAAAAGGCTTAGACCTAAGACATTATAATAAAAAAGATGTATGATTTTATAATCAGAAATCTACTCTCTTTGTGAAAAAGAATGCAGGGATGCGTTTGTATGGCGGTGCACAATACCATCGTGCCATGGCCGAGTTTCGTTTCGTGGTTGGGGGAGTAAAGTGTCCTCCAATTACAAGGGAAGAAATTGTAAATGCCTGTGGAGTTGAAGATATACATGATGGAGCAAATTACTCTAGGTACTATCGATGATCCCCCAATATCTTCTTAGAGTGATTTATTTCCTGTTTCTAAGTCTTTTCCTACTTCTTTAAATGAATGATCAGAACGGCTTGTGTAATAGCTGTGGCCAAGGCTCAGGATACCTTTGAACCATATCTTCATCAGGTGATATTTCTGTATATCTCAATCATATTAGTTTCTTCTCACATTTGATCATCTTTCGTAATCTTTTGTGTCACTGTGATGAAAGGTAGTAATTCATTCTCTTTTTGTTTTTCTTTGTTTTTTTTTCAAAATCTTACTACTGTATCCATTTCTCGTACTTTAATTCTTGATATAAAAACAAGTGGAGAGGTTACCTTTTTGTCACCACCTTATGTTTGATCACATACTTATTATTGAAAATCTAAAATATCGTTGTTTTTAATTGCCATTGTTGCCAAAGTAGATATATTATGTAGAAGTATCATATTTTGTTTGCCGCTCATCTTTGATATGTAAGATTATTGTTGTCGAACCAAGAACAATAGAGGTTCCATGAAATTTTAGGCAATTAATTTACAAATTCACAATGGTCGAAGACTTAGACTTTGAAGGTATGTTTCCCTCAAGGTCCCAGACTCAAGACTCACCTGTGACATTAATTTGTAGACACCTCTCGCGTCTCCACTCCTTCGATGTCTATTGGTGCTTGACTTAGGGACGGGGTGTGGTTACCCGGGTATAGTGGAGCGAACTCCGATTTCCTGATTTCCAAAAAAAAAAAAAATTTACAAACTGGTTGTCTAATTTGTTTATTGCTACAGATGATAGAAAACTAACAGGGTTTATACTTTGTGTAGTTGGGATGTAGATTATTGCACATTTTGAAGAGATTGCTTCCCATATCTGTCTACCTTCTTCAGGTTTGAGCTTATTCTGTTATTTTAATATTGTTTAGAACCCTTAAATGTATGAAGCAACAAATGAATTTGAGCAGAAAGATGGGGAGTATTTAAGTGGTCATCAGGTTTTTCTCAACCGTGTTTCTTCGTCCTTCAACAACTTTGCAGAATCTACTGAGAAGGGATGCCGTGAAAAGTAAGCAATTTTGTTTGTTTTTATTTTTATAATTTCTCAATTTTAATCTGTGTTTATTCGAAGTTTCTGCTATTTGTGCTTGTATTTCTCTCTCGACGACCTTCCGACCTTAGGGGATTATTGTTCATCATATTTAAGGAAGATTTTGAATTGAAGATTTACCAACTACTCCTTAAAAAACTATATGTAGACGAATTTTTGTAACCATTTAAAATAACTTCTCATTTTTATTACTCAAAATAACTCTTCATTTATAATCATTTATTTATAGACTACTCAAAATAATTTATCAATTCCAACTACTCATTTTTAATAATTCATTTCTAAATTTTTCAAAATAATTCATTTTTAACGGTTGATTTTTTGTTTTTATTATTTAAAATAGGCTAAATTATCAAACATACCCTTGAACTATGAGGTTTGTGTCAAACATGCCCCTCAACTTTGAAAAGTTTCAAAAATACCCTTGAACTGTAATAAACATTTCAAAAATGCCCTTACCGTTAACTTTAGATGGAAACCGTTAAAGTTTTTGTTTCAAATATACCCCTGAACTTTAAAAAAAGTTTAAAAAATACTCTTGGTCTTAAAAATGTAAACACAAATTCTTTATCAATATATATATTTTTTTATGAATATATAAAGTTTTGTTTCAAATACCCCAGACATAAAATTGTAAGAGAAAATTTTAAAATTTATGAGAATTTAAAATTAGTTTAACTTTTTATATTTGAAAAAATTTATAAGATTTAATATACTATTAATATTTGAAATGTCATAACAACAATTTGATGAAATAAATTCTACAAATTTTAAATTCATACTCATAATTATTGATCGTAATCTTTTAAAGTTTAAAAAATGGTTAACTTGTTGAGATGAATTCAAAAACTTAAGTAGC
>JBBMKA010000001.1:2114488-2143359 GCA_037833695.1 Sechiopsis laciniata
GTTGATATAATTAAATTTACCCCAATCCATCAGCTTAGGCTTTTGGATTGATTGGTGGTTTAACATAATTCAACAGTCATTGATAAGGTAATTGAGAAAGAATTTATTACTTGTTTCACCTTTATTGCTAGGACATCTAAATCATGTCTACCAAAAATGGCATCTCTCCTCACAAACAACAGAATGAATAGCATAGTATTTGGCTATTGCCAGTATGAGATAAGAATCAAAGAAACTTGATGCGCTAACTCTAGGGCACAAGGGGGCGAGGATTAGCAGAATAGAAGAGAATGCTCTGAGCTTTGGAGAGAAACTTGGTCCGCTGGTTGTTCAATTTCTGTTAATATGTACTTTCCACCTGCTCTAAGAAACTTGAAACTTGAAACATGAAAGAGCTTATTTCAAAGTGTGTTTGGGATCATGGATAGCATTTGGCTACATGGCTTTTGTGCAGTTCATTGGAGAATCTTACTGAGGAAAAAAATAATAGATTTCAACAATTAAGAGAGAACGACTCTTCTCTCTTTCTAGAGAAATAATGAAAAGAGACAATTGAAGAACTTTGTAAGTATTCATTTTTGTTTCTTCTTCTAGGACCTTGTTATCTAAAGCCTCAATCTTATTTTTCTAGACTAATTAACTTAGCTGTAATGTGTGGCAACTGCCAAAAGATCCGTTCTTAGCTTTTTCCTACATGGAGGGTTTTTTATTTTTTTCTTTCTTTCTTTTAATCTATACCAATGAAATTATTTTCAATTAGTTTTTTTTCCAATAAATTTGGTGGATTGGAATTAGTATTCTTCTCTTAAATGAATATTTCAATTTAAAAAAGTTCATTGAGACATTTTTATTTAACGGATTAAGATTGCTATATGACTTGGATTTTCTGATTATGCAGTTGTCTTTGCTATTAAAAGGAACAGTGCTTGCACCCCCAGATAAATTTGGTAAATTTTAACGATGCTTCAGTTTCAGTTTTTTTTTTTTTTTTTAATCATGCAATCCTTGCTTTAATATTTATTTTTGTATAAAGAAATGAATTTTTCTGCAGAATACATCCTCTCTAAGTTCTTCTTTCCTTATATGATTCCTCCTTTTAGGCATAGAGTCATCTTGTTCTTAAGGCCTCTTCTAGAAATGAATTCAGTTTTTTCTGCTTATCAAAAAAGAAAAATTCCGTGCAGGTGAAACACTACAAGACGAAAGAATCAATGGAGGGGCTTTTGTTGGGACCGATGGTCATCAATTTCCACAGAAACTAATCCCAGTAAATATTGTTTTTTTCAACTAAAATTTTGTCTCATCAAATTGGTTTTCATATGTGGACTTGTGAATTCGTATTTTCTATATATAAAAGAAAGGACTGAGTTCTGAGTATATCAACAAAAGAGAAACAACTAGGGATGGGTAGTGAGATGAGAATCCCCTCCCAAAAAGAAACTACCATTAGAGACTTGTGAATAGAATATTAAAGGTTAGATTGATGTTTGGGCACTGTTTTAAGAAGTTCCTAGACTTAGGTAAACTCAGGGACATCTTTAGATACAAGGAAAATGAATGCTTGGACTAAAAAAATAGCTCCTATTGATGCATTTATAACTAAGTGATTAATTACGAAAATGCTCAAACCTAAGACATCAATATAAAAAAGAGATGTATTTTTGTTTAACTTCATAAGAAGAAATCTATTGTCTTTGTGAAAAAGAATGCAGGCATGCGTTTGTATGGTGGTGCACAATATCATCGTGCCATGGCTGAGTTTCGTTTTGTGGTTGGGGGAGTAAAGTGTCCTCCAATTACAAGGGAAGAAATTGTAAATGCATGTGGGGTTGAAGATATACATGATGGAGCAAACTACTCTAGGTACTCTTTGTTTTACAAAGTTATGATTTCCCTTCTTACCTTTCTTATGTGAATTATTAATGTTTCTTATGTTCTTGAATGTCCTTTTCCTTTTCAATTTTAATGAATGATCAGAACAGCTTGTGTAATAGCTGTGGCCAAGGCTCGGGATACCTTTGAACCATATCTTCATCAGGTGATATTTCTGTCTATCTCAATTTTTTCCCTAAACCCTAAACCATATCTTCATCAGGTGATATTTTTTGGCTATCTCAATTGTTTTAGTTTCTTCGTACATTTGGTATTCCCTTGTTGTCTTTTGTGTCATTGTGATGGAAGATGGTAATTCATTTATCTCTTTTTCTCTCCTTTATATTTTATTACAATATCATTTGCTCATACTTTAACTCTTGATGTAGTAAAAGAGCGGGCAGGTTACCTTCTTGTCACCTTATGTTGAATCACATACTTTTTAGTGCATGTCTTAAATATCCTTTTTTCTATCGTGTTGTTGTCAAAGTAGATATATAATATATTATGTTGAATCGGACATTTTTTTAATAAGAAAAGAACTTCCATTAAGAAGAATAATGCGGAATCATACATGGATTGACCTAGTGGTCAAATAAGTGCCTTCTAAATCATAAAATGTTTAGATGTTATAGGTTAAATACATGGTGACCATCTACAATTAATTAGTTTCTACGACCAATTATGACAACCAAATGTAGTGGGGATAGACAGTTGTCCTGTAAGAATATTCGAGATGCGTCTAAGTTAACCCGAACACTCGCAATTATTAAAAAAGAAGATTAAGAAGAATGAAGGACAATAGGGGGTTACTAAAAGTAAAGGCCAGGGTTGTCAAGTCAACTAATAAGGGCCTTACCAAATGGCCAATCATATATTTCATATCATGCTATGAAGATTCTATTTCTTTTTCTTTCTTTCTGTTTTTGGAAAAAAAAGTGTTCTTTACTTCATTCGAGTTTCGACTTTGAAACAATGTGTCGAACCAAGAGCAATAGAGGTTCCATGAAATTTGACCAAATAAACTTTGAGGATTCATGTTGCGGTCTAACATTGTGTTTGATTTTTGGGCGATTCTTTCTTGGTAAACCTCACAAGTCTGTTGTGTAATTTGTTTACTGATACAGATTTATGAAAACTAACATGTTTTTTTTATACTTGATGTAGTTGGGATGTAGATTATTGCACATTTTGAAGAGATTGCTTCCCATATCTGTCTACCTTCTTCAGGTTGAGCTTGTTCCGTTTAAATGGCACTATCTTTTGTTATTTTAATATTCTTTAGAACCCTTTAAATTACAAAGCAACAAATGAATTTTCACGTTTGAGAAGTCTTGGCCATCATAACTTGCAATTTTAACAGAAAGATGGAGAGTATTTAAGTGGTCATCAGGTGTTTCTCAACCGTGTTTCTTCTGCCTTCAACAACTTTGCTGAATCTACTGAGAAAGCATGCCGTGAAAAGTAAGCAACTTGGTTATTTAAAATTATTGTCATGTTTACTCCGTGTTTGCTCAACTTTTGGGTTATTTGTGCTTGCATGTTCTAAAAACTAGGGTTATTTGTTATTTGTGTTTGCTCAACTTTTTAAAACGTGAGGTACTCGAAAGTGCAATGGTCCTTCAAGGCTTAAGCAACAAGCTTAAAGAATATCAAAGTTCTTATATTTTAATTAATACATGATTTTTTACTAAATAATAAGCAACAAACTTAGGAGTAAAAAGTTACTTGTGTCAATCAATAGCTAATTAATATTCTAAATTGCCAATTTGGCTTACTTGCAAATTCATAAGTGAACGTTTATTATTCTAGTTATTTAACAACAAGGCACAAAGATTTAGAGCCTTATAATCTCGAACTTATTTTTGTAGAACTCAAAAACAAAATCTCAAACCTATTTAGTATTGAGGGAGAGTTCTTTTACGCCAACCTTAATGATACTAAGCATAGAGGTTTCTGACAAAAGTTCTCCACTATGTTTACTACAGCTTTGAATAAGGTGAGAAGAATCTAGATTTTCAAGCCTTTAAATAAGTAGGCCACATAAATGTGTTAATGAACGATTTATCATATGCTACATGAGTTCTATTATGTCATGTGGTTTGTTATTTACCGAGGTCTTTCTTTGTTGTTCTTGTTGCAGATGCATGGAAGATTTAGTGAGCACTACCCGCTATGTCTCATGGTCGCTTCATAATAAGGTCGACGATGAAAAAAAATGAAATGGTTTTAATACTCCATGGATTCATTAATTTTGCATCACCCTTTAATGTTTCTCTCAGTATTCTTTTAATTTGACAATGATTATTTTGCAAGGCATGTTTTCAAGTTCATGGTCTGACATAATTGAGCTCAGTTATCTGTGTAACTTTTTTTTATATTTGTGAGTGTCCAGGTTAGCATACGTGCACCTCGACTATTCTTACAGGATATAACTACCTTAGTCAACAGTATTTGAATGTCAAGAAAACCCGTTGAAAATTTGCCACCGAGGGAATCCATCACCTCTCAAATCTCCTTTTTCTCTTTTGACCACTAGGCCAACTCATGATGGTTGTGTAGCGTTTATTAAACCTTTCAGCTGTCTTGTCATTTAAGTTGCATTATGGATCTCATTCTCTTTCTGTGCAATTATGTAGAATCGAGCAGGGCTACGTCACTTTCTAGACTCATTTTGTGGAGGTGATCAGCCCATCATGGGAGGGAATTTGGCATCTGGAGGCCTTCCCCAAGATTCAACTTTTGGATCTCTAAGCAATGAGCAACGGCAAGACAACAAGCCTAGTAGGCCAGATGTAAAGCTCAGTCAATTGGCATCAGGAAATGACTCGAGCTCATGTATTCAGGGAATAGAAACAAGGCTGGTTGATCTTTTAGATTGCACGCTTTGGACCAGAAGGCTGGCTCCTTCATCTGAAAGAATTGTTCATGCTCTAGTACAGCAGATATTTCATGGCATTAGAGAATATTTCTTGGCTTCTGCAGAACTAAAGGTTTGGTCGCTCTCTCCTCTTTTCTTTCAATTAAATTGATTGGATTTGCCTGTAGAGGAATTAGGAACAATGTGGGGGGTATATGGGCAATTAGTTAGGGAGCTCGTTAGAGAATATGGTTATAAATGGAAAGGGATGAGTAGTGAAAGGTGGGCAATTATTCAATGGTTTGCTTTGGGGCAAGAGAATATTCTCTTGAGAGGAAAATTTTAGGTGTCTTTCACCTAGGTTTATCTTGTATTTCGTTATTTCGATATTATAATAGGATCCGGGTTCTATAAAAAACTTACCATTATCTACATTTGCATTTTACTTCAGACATTAGCTTCATTAGATCAGGTTGGTGGTCTATTATGAGAATGGCGTCTTAAATGCCGTTTAGGAATTTTTTTTCTTTTTTTCTTCACGAGTGAGCTTACTTATTGAAGAAGATTACACTATAGAGAGAAAAAGGGAGAAGATTTTTAGGAATAAAAATGGTGCTAGTTTATATGACTTTGTATTGTGTTCAGAGCTATAATGGTTATAATGCTTCGGCTTAGACTTGATAGCATTGTACATAAAAGCAAAGAACACTTTTTTCGTGTACATGGAAGCGAAGTTCTGATTTTCCAGTTTCTAAAAAAAAATACAAATAGCTAAGAATAGCAGAACTCTAATGACATATTGTTCAATTTAGTAACCATGAGGTTATAAGTTAAAATCTTCCTTTCTCCAATATTGTTGTATCAAAAAAAAAAAAAAAACAAAGAGCACTATTTTTTGACAATCGAGAATCAAAGCTTCGCACCACTACATACCTAGGACATTCTTCTCCCGTCTCAAGACCCTGACCCACTCAAGACAGAATAAGGAGTTTTACAATTAAGCTCACCAGTGGGGTTCGAACTTGAGATCTCCAAGTGACCATACCTTAGAGACTCCAAACCTCTACCAACAAGACCGCTCTTTGGAAACCAAAGAGGATTTATATTATTTTGCTTTCTCGTTTTTTCTTATCCAAGGGTCAAAACCGCTAAGTTCTTCACTTTGCTCTCTTTCTTTTGCAGTTCAACTGTTTTCTTCTTATGCCAGTAGTGGACAAGTTGCCAGCGCTACTTCGCGAGGACTTGGAGTCGGCTTTTGAAAGAGAATTGGATAACGTTTTCGATATTACAAATTTGGTACACTCCTTGAGCCAGCGAAAGCGCGAGGCTGAGGTTGAATTGAGAAGGGTATGCTCTTCCTCTCTTTTTCTCTCTTCTTATAGTTTAATCTATTAACCAACACCACTGTGACTTCAACCAGATTAAGAGACTTAAGGAGAAGTTTAGAGCGGTACATCAGCAGCTCATTTTGCAACAATCCAAACCTGAAATGAAATCCATAGAAGGTGATAGTGATACCAAATGAAGTGAATGAGAAAAAAAGATAACAAAATCGACCGTTGAGATGAATTATTGTCCGTTCGCCGCATCTGGTATTAAAGTTTCTGTCATGTTCTTAGCAATTGTTCAGAAGATTTGAGAGTAGCATGTAAAATAGGTAATGAGCTTAAAACCTGGGTTACTTGTTGTAGCTAGAAAAAGTGATTACCTAATTTCTCATCTAATGTTAAATGTTGGATATTTGATTGAGTTGGGAGCTTTTTGTCATTAGCTTTTATGAAAAAACAAACTAGGAGAAGACCTTTTTTTTTGTTTTTTGAAAAAAACTAGAAGACTTCAGACTTGAATGACTGGTAAATTAATGCCTTCAATATTTATTATTTTTGTGAACAAATTATGATATATTTTTGAGAAAATTACATAAATCACTTCTAAACTATGATGTTATAACAATCACACCTTTAAACTTTTAATTTGATCAATTACCTTCCCTCAATATTGATAAGTGTTGCAATTAACTTCTTATATCTAATTTAAGTAAGATATAAAAGGATAAAATTATCATTTTAAAAATATTTGTCTCTATCTCCTCTATCTATGTTTTTTATAATTTCCATTTCCTAATCTCATCCACTTTTGGTCATCCAAACTCAAAAACTGAATTATTAGGCATGTGAATTAGTTAAAATTTAATTAAATTAGTTACATGACAGTTAAATAGTTTATTTATAAAATGAATTGAATAGTTCAATGAAATCTCGTAAATAATCCAAATCATTCATAATCACAGACGAATTAGTTACATGATAGTTAGTTTTTCATTGTCTACAGAATAATCTTTTGTATTTTGTGGACTGTCTAAGTTAAATAGTTTATTTATAAAAGTAAATTGATTAAAAATTTAATGCCACCTATTTTTAGAGAGCAATTTAATTTTTATCTAAACATATTTTACTAAAAAAAAACACCATTACTTTAAGATAGAAGGTCGCGGAGGAGACCTAGTTGTATGGAAAAAAAAAAAAACAAAATACAATAGTTAGGAATAGTATTGAAGCTCAATTCAGAGTTCTAGAATTTGTTATTTATGAAGGTGTAAGGATAAAAATGATAACTTAAAAATCAAGTTTTCTACACTATACAAATTTACGGTGATAATATTCATAGTTTATGATTCAATTCTAGACAACAAAAGAACTTAATGTATCGACATTTTCTTTATTAAAGAGAACCACAGGTAAAGATTTCCAAAGAAGCAACTTAACAAACAAATTGTAATGACCCAATCCATTGCTAGCCAAGATATTGTCCGCTTTGGCTCACTAGCCTCACGAGTTTGTTTCTCCCCACAATTGAGGGAAAACGCATCTTGCTAGGGGAAGGTGTCCACACCCTTTATAAGAAGTGCTTCGCAAACCCATAGGGAAATTTTACATCGGTTGGGAAGGGGAACGAAACACTCCTTATAAAGAGTGTGGACACCTTCCCCTAGCAAGACGCGTGACCCCGCCCCAGACGCCACCGACCCGAGCAGCCGCAGCACCGCTGCCCCACCCTTGCCATATCGCGTGCGTGCACAGACCCGCGCCCCTTGCCCTCCGCCTGCTTGTTCTACGCGAGCTCCGCCACCAGCAGCCCCACTCTTCAGTCATCTTCGCAGCCAGCTGCCTCACTCGTGCTGTGTCCAATCTGTCCGAGTTCTTGAGTAAGTATTCGCCGCTTCATTCTCTTGGTTAACCTATGGCTTTCTTATGGCTGTTTGTTGATCGTTGGTCGAGCTTCAAGATCTGATTGTTTGGTGCCTTAATAGGTTGTTTCACCGGATTGGACAGTCGTGTTGATTTTGAGTTTTGGGTAAGTTTTAGAGTTGATATTGTTGGGTTGACATTCATTCTTGGTTTTGTATGAGTGTTTATGGCTGATTGTTGTTGAATATTAATTATTATGCAGTTGCTTCGAGTTCTCGCTTGTCAGTGGGTGTTGGACTGTTCTGTATCTTCTTTCAGGTAAGGATTTCTTACCTGGGTTGTGTGGACCCTACACTTGTCTTTATTGATTGTATCTATTACTTATGTGTTACTGTTTTCCAGCATGTTTAAGTAGTAACCTGTTGAGTTGATGACCTGTTTATGTGTGCTAGCATGTTTCAGTTCCATGAAAGTTATTATAGTATCCTGCTAGGATTGACTACTATTTATCGTTGTTTGTTGGTATCTGTTAGGGAACTGAGCATGTAGAATTCTTAGTATGTATTTAACCTGCTAGGTTGTCATCATCTAGAGGCTCTGAGGGGACGTGAAGTAACATGCCACCTCCTCGGGCTCGGGGATGTGATGTAATATGCCGCCCCCAATTTAGCCTAGTTTCGAGGCCTGCTAGTGCGGGATTCTGATCATGGTGTAAGCCTACCATGGGAGTTTCCTTAGCTTTAGGTGTTGGGTGTGAACAAACTGTCACAGTAGGGTGCCGAGGGCCTCCCACCAACTGTGGATCAGTGAACACCAATTCCGAGTCTTGTTAGGCATGTGGATTAGACCAGGGTAGTCTGCATAGGCCTGCATTTACTTAGTCTCAGTAGTATATGGTGTGCACGCACACGCACTAGATGCCGAGAGGAAGGCTCCCTCGAGCTAGTGTCGTCAGTACACCATTCCTTGTGATTGTCTAGAGCCGAACACTTGGATCGTACCCCAGGTATTCAGATCAGTGCAGTGGGTTGATCGTTAGGTCCCGAGTCAACGAACTCTCGATATCGAGAGTTATGTTGATAACTCAAGTTTGATTGGTAAGTTGATCATTTGCATGTATAGCTAGGATGCTAGATGATGTGATGATTTGTGTATTGTACCCCAGTTAGGGATTCTTACTGAGTATCATTCATACTCACCCTTATTCTGTGGTTTTCCACCGGCTAACTAAGGATAGCACCAGGATGGCTAGAGGAGAAGCTGATGGATCATAGGAGTCCGATGAGTAGTTATTTTATTTATTCCTTCATTCTTTATTTGTTTCAGCATGTTGGATAGGGACTGAGTCTTTTATTTCATTATTTAACTGTTTTTTAATAACCTTTGGCTAGAGGCTTGAATATTGATTTTTAAGTTTAACTCTGTTGGGACTTTACTGTTGAATAAAGCGGTTGTTTGATTTTCAATTTTTTGTTATAACTGTATTTGAATCATGATGCTGAGTAAGAACCGGGTCTAGGGTGGTTTAGAAGTCGGCTTCTTACAAATGGTATCAGAGCCAAGCATCGTGTCGGTGTGCTAGGTCCATCGGGACGCTGGACCTCTAAGGGGGTGGAAACCCATAGGGGAATCCCTCAATTGGGGGAAGAAACAAACCCGTGAGGTCAGTGGGCCAAAGCGGACAATATCTTGACTAGCGATGGGTTGGATCATTACACAAATTGACATTGTCACTATGAAAGACATGAAATTAAAGTGGAGGATTGATAGTCGAATGAATTGGTGGCATATTGATTATCTTGTTTGTAGATAATCCACTTGTATTCATTAGTTGTCAACATTTTTTTTTTAAGTTGCAACATTTAATATTTATTATCATTTTTCTTTCTTCCCTTATTTATTATAGGTAAAGAAAATCAAACTTGCACAATTTCAAATATAACAATAACTCATTTGCTTATGCTAGTTTAACTAAAAAAAAGGAAAAACTATTTAAACTATTTTCCAAACCTCAAAAGACTTTTTTACTTATCATATAGACCAAATAATTACCAGAACTCCCAGACACCAAACCCTCAAATAAACCCACAACTCAAATATCTTTTACTAAAAATGTACTTTGAGCATCTTATTTATTAACCTGCCAAATTTAAGAGGACAAAAAATGTTAAATTCCAAAACTTACTTTGCATGGGATTCTTTGCTTAAAATCTACATCGTTTCTGTTTTGAACCTGAAATTAAAATTAAAGAGATGTCCAGCCAAACACAACCTCAAGAAAATTGAAATTACAGTGTTCTTTTTGCCAAAGTTGAATCCTCCTCCTCCACATACATTGTTGTACATTATATTGATAAGATAATTAGAGTAACAAGAGAAAATAAACACACCCTCTAATCATACAAACTTAACTGCAACTTGTCATCATTGACAACTTCTCTACTACAAGCTATCTATTATGAACTAAACTAGACAGTAAACACATTGAACATCACTCGATATCGCCTCTACCAATCGTATCATGACCGTCTCGAAAACGCCTACTACTTTTACCTATCCATCACTTTGCTGCTGAGTTTGTTGCTGCTGCTGAGATTGTGTATGTGGCCATGGCATGAAAGGCATTATCGGTGGTCGGGGATGTTGAGCCGTGGCACCGTACATGTTTGCTTGATCTAATTGCTTTCCCATGATCATCCCTGAAGCACCCACCGGATGCTGAGATGGAACGTAGTAATAAGGAATATCAGCAGGCGAGCCGACGGGAATAGAAGCTTTGGTGATTCCGAGGCCTTCCTCTTTCAGTTCATCTCTAGGAATAATATCAACCAAGAAATCGAAGACATCGGTCCTTGATATTGCAGCTGCGATATCATTCTTCTGTAAAGTTCTCCTTTTGTTCTCTTCTGTATGAATCCAGGATCGCAGAGTCAACTCCAAGATGAACATTTCGCACGCCTTTGCGAATATAACGGGTGCTTCAGCTGAAATCATTCGGACGTCTTCATCCGCTTTCATTATTTTCTTGATTCGAGCAAGGGGGAGACTGTGGTTCTTGAAGTCGGCTGTTTGTTCAATCTCTTGAATTTGGTTTGTCCAAAACATTTGGAGCTGTTGTTGCTGCTGCTGCTGTTGCTGGTGGTGGAAGTGCTGAGCCTGCTGAAAAGCAAGCTGGTGAGGAGAGTTAGAGAAATTGGATGGTTGCTGAGTCGAGGGGATTGTAATAGCAGGAGTTCCCGAAGCCACCATTGGAGCTGTTTGGTAAGGATTAGAATAAGGTAATTGCCCTGTACTGACACCGGGCTGCTGCGGTTGTTGTTGCTGATGCTGAGAACGCTCTGATTGATCCATGGCTCACAATAAGTAGTGTATTTTCCACACTTCTGATTAGAACAGATTAAAAAAAAGAGTCAAAATTAAGAAGACACACTAAGTTGCAAAGAACTTGGCAGAATCAACATATTAAGGGGGAATGATGCCTGTTCTTACTTTTACTCAAAATTGTTTTTTTAAACAAGGGAATCGGTGCTTTACTCCCCTATACTTGAAGGTACCTACGCCAGCTCCAAGGCTCGAACCCAAAAGATCACAAGAGGTTTTACAATTAAGTTTACTCATGGGGATCGACCTGAAACTTCCAAAGAAGCATGTCTTGAAAGCCCCAACCTCAATCAACGAGGCTACCCCTTGCAGAAAATTTTAAAAACAAGAGTATTCGTTCTCTTTCTTTCTATTTTTTATTTTTCAGAAGCATAAATAAAAATATGATTTAGAATGATGAATTATGTTTGAATATTTCTTTTTGAAAATTATTTATTTCAAGTAAATTTACTTCATTTAAATTCATAGAGAACAAGAAAAAAAAACAAAATATTTATGTTTCTCCTCGGTAAAAAAGAAATCAAACCCATTTGAATTTTCCTATCCCAAAAAGCAGGAAGAAAAAGAGAAACAGGGAATATGACCAAAAGGCACCATCAAACCCAACATTTTTCCCACCTTAAAGAACCTTGATGGCTTTGATCATTTAAGAGAATAAGGAGAATTCAATTCCAAAAAACTTTCATTACACTAATATATATTTTTTAATAACCAGAAATCAGAGCTTCGCCCCACAACAAACCCGAAGCATCCACGCTCGTACCAAACTTTCATTTCACTATTAGCAAAGTAAGTAAAAGCAGCATCAATCTACTAAGTACAAAAAAAAAAGGACAAGGACCCAGTTTTCAAACGGCATTCAGTAAAGCAATAAAAAAAAATATTAAGAGCAATGATAGTCCCTCCCTCCATGCCAGAAAATACAGCCTAAACTCTCACCACAGAATTCAAGCCAAAAAAATCCATTATGACAAAAAGTAACCTTCAATAGAGTGGCATCTAATCACACAAAAAGATAAATGAAATCCTCAACTCCCCAATTTGTTCCAACTTCAAACTCAATCAATCCCAATCTCTCCCAGATCTCCAACACAATCCCTAATCGGATACAGAAATTAGTTTCCGGAGTTTTGAAGTCAACGAGTTATCGTTTTGGTTGATATAATTAAATTTATCCCCAACTCATCGACTTTAACTTTTGGATTGATTAGTGATTTAACATAATTCAACATAGTATCATCAAGTCCTGAGTTCAAGTTACTTCCGAGTCGTTTTTCTTCCCAATTAAAATTGAATTTACTCCTCAACAAATGGCCAAAGTGAATCCCACCTTGATCAGTGATTTCACACAATTCAATACATGGCCAACATAAATCCGGGATCAAGAGGTTAGAAGTTTGAATCACCCACCCACCCACCCACCCACCCACACAACTTAGCCATGGATTTCAATCCCAAATCAGTCAATAAGAACAAACCCAATCCAAATAGTATTCAAAATCACTATAATCCATAATCAATACCATTATCCCAAATAATAAGAAAAGGCAGAGAGTTAAACAGAAACAATGATCAAGTAAAGAAACAACAAACAAATTCCAATCATGCAAGTATCCATAACTTTCATCCATGCACCAGAGAAACAACCCAAAATCAAAGCAAAATAGAGAAGGAGAGCTGAAAACAAAGCATAACCATCATCAAAAACATCAATTAAACAACAAAAAAGAAGAACTTAAAGAGTAACATGAAGAAAAAAACCTCAGATTTTCAAACTGGAAATCCAGCAAAGCTCAGTGAGTAGAAAAAACCCTAAAGAGAGAAAGAAGAAATGGGTTATAAAAAGAGAAACGTGTCGAGGAGAGAGAGCTATGGCGGATTACAAGTGGCAGAGAAAGAGTGGGTGAAGAAGGAGAAATGCTGAAAAGATTTGAAATTTCCAGTTTCTATAGTTTGAGTGTTGTTTTCTGAATGGGCCTTTTTTTTTTTCCTTTTCCTTTTTTGGTTCAAAGTTTTGATTTTGTTTGGTCCAAATGGAGAAAATGGGCCTTTGTTTTTCTCCCAAATGTGTTTATGTTATTGGGGCCTTTTTATTTACAAATACGAACCTCTACTTTTTATTTGGCTTTACTTGTTCTAATATATCAATTTCTCATTGGTATACCTTTTCTCTTTATTATATTGTAAATGTATGTGGGTTTGTATTGTGTGCAGGGCTGCAACAAAAAACCAAAAAACCGAATCGAACTAATCCAATTCAATCGATCGGATCGATTTTTTAGCACAAAATCGGACATATCGATTTGTAATTTGAAAAAATCGAAAATATTGGTTCGATTTTGGTTTTCATTTTAAAAAACCAATAAAAACCGATCCAAACCGAAATATATATGTATATATTTTTTGAGATTAGAAACAAATATATTTTTTGTGAATAAGTCATATAAAATTATCTTGCTTTCATTATTTTGAAAATTACCTAAAGTGTTGAATATTTTCTTAATTTCCTTCTATTTCAAGTAAAAAACATCCTCAAATAATTTTTAATAAGTTCAAAAATACTTCCGACCTTTAAAAATATTGTTGTTTATGAGATTTTTTATGAAAAATGTTTTTGATATATTAAAAAAAAATTGGACATCGGATCCAAAATCAAACATAACCAATTAAAAATCGAACCAATGGTTCTATACTTTATTGGACATTGGATCGGATCAATTTTTTGAAAACCGAAGATATCGGCGGTACAAAATCGGAAAAAATCGAACCGAAATCACCCCTAATTGTGTGTGTTTATTTAGGACAACCACCCAATCGAAGGATTTGAACCTGTGACTTTTAGGTCGATGATACATAACAATTATAGTGGGATTCAACATACGGAATCAACTTTAGCGTGTATTAGATGTTTTTTCTTATTTGTTTAGACGAAAGATTCCAATTTTAGTCAAACTAATTAATTGGTTTTGGATTTGAATTTGTGACTTTAGTGTTTATTTTGGCACATTACTTTTGTATTGACTTGACTTTCTTCATCAAAGGGTGTTACTTCATGTCGTGGCTTTTAAGACACTCTTTGATGAAGTTTCATTTTAAAAGAATATCGTATTTATTAAAACTGTCATAATTAGGATCTCAATAAAAACAAGTAAATCCATGAATCTTAATAAAGAAATAATCCAATAATACCTAACTTGAACCTAAATAAAGTACTAACTCAAAAACAAAGAGACTCAATCATCCGCCTCTCACATGGTATGGCGTTCACAACTTAAGGAAAATGCAAGAAAATGTTAATTTGTAATTAGTAACCTTTTCTCTTTATTATATTGAAATGTATGTGTTTGTAAGTGGTGTTTTTTGTACAACCATAATATATTTGGAAGTGGAATTATTTAAGTCATTATTGTTGAATTTAGTTCGCTTTAATTTGTATGGGGTGTTTTTCTAATTTATTTAAACCCTTTTTTGTTTTAGAAAGATTTAAATTTTGGATGTATTTGATTATTTATTAATTGAGATTTAAATATCTAACTTTAAAGGATTAATAAAGTAACATATTAATAAATGAAAACTAAGATCTTATATTCATTAAATATTTGGTTTCTTTTATATTTTAATTTTTGAAAATTATCTTTAGTTTCATTTCTACGAGAATCTTCCTTCAAAAAATATATCTACATTTTTAGCAAATTTCAAAAACATGAACAAGTTATAAATTTTAAAACTTGACTTCATTTTTTAAAACCTACATAAAAATAGACAGTCATACAAAAAATTGATAAATGGAAGTAGTATTTATTAAAAAAAAAAAAACTAAAAACCAAATAATTATGCAAAATCTTATATCTTAAAGAAAAGTTAATAAATCGACATAGAATTTAAATGTGCTTGCCAAGTATTGGGAGAAATCAAGCATAATTTTTAATAACATAAAATTCAAAAACAAAATGATGGTTCAACAAGATAGTTTATGTGATTTAATATTTTATTCCTAGACCATTTTCTAATGATGATAGGAGTGCATATCACCAATATAATATGTATCCAAGTGTAAATGGTTAAAGGAACTTAAAAAAATGGTTAAATGGGTAAAGTTAGAAATTCTAACTTTAACCATTTAATAATTTTTTTCCTTAAGTGACCAATGTAGTTTATTTAGTTGTTTAGTTAAACCTTTCTATTAATATTTATTCTATAATTATACCTCAATTTTCTCTTGTAAACTAATTCATCAAATTTGAATAATACACTAGTTGTTATTTTGGAATCTAATCCAATCTCTTGCAACACCAAAAAATAATCTACCGTTGTCCGATGTTCCACAAATGCAAAATTTCGTGCTCTTAATTACTTCAATTATTGTTGAATTATGTTAGATTTGATAGTTACTTGGTGATTTCAATTTAGCAGTTCTTTAAATACCAACTTATAGTGGGTTCACATCTCCCCCGTTTCAATTGCCAACAATCTTTTGTTCCACGATTGAACAAAGTACATTCAAATTGACTATCACTTTGTAGCCACGAAAAGATTATATGAAAAGACGTCCAGATTAAGGATGTCCATTTTTCCATGGTGATGAGGCCGTGCAGGAAGGGAATCCGCTTTGTATAGGACGGTGAATCTTCGTTTGGACGGAAAATGGGAGAGTGAACGGGGATGAAAAAGTCCTTGAAAGCTAAACGCGGACAAGGATAGGGACGGGCAATGTATTCCCCATCCCGTTTGTTCAATTCTTGCCCCGTTTACAATTTATTTATTATTTTATTTTTTAAAATTACTTTTGTTTTCTCTTTTTTACTATTTGATCTTTAAATAGAGCTTTTTTATTGTATAAATATTTATTTAAATGGTTGTTTTTCTTTAATAATAAACTAGGTAGTTGAAAATTAATATTTTTTTTAATGAAAAATTAAGTACTTTAAAAAATTGTTTTAAAAATATATATAAAAATTTAGATTAAAAATAATAATAAATAAATGGAAAAAATTTCCTGTGGAGAACCCGGTCTCTACCAATTCTCCATTGGAAATTTTCGTCTCCACGGCTGCGAAAAAAATGGTGAAATCGTGCGGATGGGAATTACATTTGGTGGCAGGGACGGGGACGGGGAAGCCATTCCCTGAACTCGCCCCATAGACATCTCTAATTCAGATAAATTACAATGCAAGTATTAGCGAATTGGGAGACTTCTTCACCAAAACATTTAATCACACTAGATTTTTGCTTGTTCGTGGCTGTTAGGCAAACAAAGTATCCCACGTTGCTAAGTTAGAAGGAAGATCTTTGATATATAAAAATGAGACATCTTCATTGATATGAGACATTTTTTGTGAAACTAAAAACAAAGTGATGAGAGTTTATGACCAAAATGGACAATATCAAATCAATTGGGAAAAGTTTGTGGTTATTTGTTGTTTCTAACAGTGGCAAACTTCGGCTCTTTTTGCCTTTCGTCTGATGAGAAATATTATGTAACTAATCTTAAATGGTTAAGTTAGGTTGAAACCAATAAAATTATATTTTCAATTGTTTACTTAAACCTTTCTGATGAGGTCTGTTCTAAGCTATTTTTGCCTTCAACTTTCTCTTGTAAGCTCATTCATGAGATTTTAATAATACACATGATTTGGTGAAATTCTTTAGAACATCACTTAATTTGGCATAACAGGTATAATTGTGACTAAATGATCATGTGTTCAGTTACTTCGACTGAGCAAATATAGCCCATTCAACAACGTAAATAGAAACATCATTGTCGCAATAGTCACAATAAAGCTTATATATAGTCAAAATTTACCATTGAACAATTTAAGTCTTATTTAATAATCATTTGATTTTTTTTGTTTTTGATTTTTGAAATTTAAATTTGTTTTACTTAAATTCTCAACAATGTTTTTATTTTTTTAAGAACTATTTGAAAGTTACTTCTTTTTTTTTTTTTTTTTTTAATTTTTGGTTTGATTTTTAAAAATATAAATAAGTGTAGATATGAAAGTATGAAAAATCTATGTTTTTTAGTAGTTAAAGAGTGAGAAGTCTTATCAAAATGAAAAGGCTACTAATGGAGTGTGTATAATCTGGACAAAGGTTTATTGGGCTATGTAAACCACCCACAAAATAATTGAAAACCCTAAAATATGGAAGCCCACTTTTGTTAGAAAATCTTATGGTTAAGAGGGCATAATATATATATATATATATATATAATATATGTATATGTATGTATATAAGTCATATTTTCAACCAAAACATCAAAATTTTAATCTCCTATTTTAACATGTTGAAGTAAAAAAATCTAGCAAAAACCACGACAAAAGGTTAGTCAAAACTATTTAAATACATATTTATGACCACTCTCAGAAAGGATCTAACATTATTTGATATTGAAAATGTGAGGAGGTCTTTTAGTATTTATAAAATAAATAGACTACTTTTTTCAACTTAAATAAACATTCATTCCAATAAAAATGAAATTAATCTCCGATCTAAGATTGTTTAGTAAGTGGCACCATTTTGAATGAATGATTTTGAGATGGGACTTCATACTATCTAATACTCTGATCACCTTTTTTATATCCGTGACTGTCTAAGCCAACTTGTGGAGCACCTCGACTATTGTCTTGGGACATATTGCCTGAAACTCTACAAAATTAGTTTTGAGATGGAATTTAATATTATCTAATATGGTATCAGAGTTTCATGTGGATTATTGGTCTTCCAAACTTTAAATAGGTAAAAATGTAGCGGGTGATTTGAACCACACCCAAGCAGGTATAAATCTTAAGAGGATATTTGATCCTAAAAATTTGGATCTGACCCAAGCGAGTAAGTCAAAACGAGTATTTCGGTCCTGAAATTTAGATCCAATCCAAGAGTCTTCCCTTATGGTACTATTTTGAGGAGACATGTTGGACATACTCATGTTGTGGTTTTTGTCCCACATTAGAAAGATGGGTAGTCTTCAACATCTTTATAAGAGATATTGGCTACTCCCTTCACCTACCAATTGATTTTGTGGTGCAATCTCATACTATATAATATTTGGATAATAAGGAAGTTTATAGAAAATTAATTCTATCACCATATAGTGAATTCATCACTTTATTAAAACTCTCTTGACTAGTGATGTCCATTTTCGATTTCATGTTGAATGGGGTAGTGAGCACGGATAAATTTTTCTCCAATGACTAAATGGAGATAGGAAATATGATGTTCATCCCCATATTGATATTAGTGCCTCATCTGTAACTTTTTATTTAACAAAACAGTAGCCTTTTATAGGTCTTTTTTTAATCATTTCATAGACTTTACTTATTTAAAATTATAGAAAAAAAACTAATAGATTAAAATATCAAAACAAAATTATTTAAAATATATTAAAATAAAAATTTTCGAACAAAAAATTTAAAATTTGATCAGCACAAGTTTATCGTGGAGAATTCTCACCTTGATCCCCACAAAATAATATGGTGAATTTTGTAGAGATCGAGAATAAAAATGGTGGTGGAGATGGCGACAGAAAATCTTTTCCCATCTCGTCCCGGCTCATAGACATCTTAAAAAAAAAAAAAAAATCTATACTCTTGACTACCAACTGTGATATACATAGAGGTGATTAAAAAAAATGCAAAACAAAACATTGGGGGATTCAAATACATCACAACTGTCTCGAGGGATGAAATTTGTTTATACAGAAAAATTAATGAATAAAAAGTTTTAAAATACGAATTCAAAAAAATAGGTTTTTAAAGTACGTTTATTCATTTACATTTATATTTGATATAAAAAAGTTGAAGGGAGAAATGAAAAATAAATATTGTATCTATATTTAGCATCTAAGCTTTAAAAAAATATATATATATCAAATGTATAACTTTTGATTTTGACTTTAAAACATTCTTATAGTTGCTCATCGACATTAGTGTACACTAATAATCAAAAGATCATAAGTTTAAATTATTCTTTTGTAATTAAAAATAAAAATGAAAATAAAACTTTTTTTTATAGAAAACATTAAATACTAACTTGATACATTAATAAAATTAAAGATTGAAAATTTAACATAACATGACAAAAGAGAAATGGCTGTCAAATTAAAATCAATCTAAAATATATCTTATTCGTCGTCCACCGAATATGTAGATAGAAATCAATAAATTAAAATAAAATAAAAAATTTTAAAAAAAACAAAAAAAAAAACATTACAATAGATGTTTATTAATAATAATATCATTATTATTTTAATATATGTGAATGTTCGGACTAATTTGCGCACATCTCGACTAATATCACGAAATATATCATCTGATACTAAAATAATTAGATGTCAATAAAACTCGTATAGAAAATTAATTCCTACGGCCTTCGATTATTATTATTATTGAAATACAATAGATGTTGGTTTATAAATTTATGATGGAGTGTGAAGTGTCAAGTATTATGCATGAATATATTAATTTAATATTAGGAAAATGAGGCATTGAATTCAAAAGTTTGTGAATTAACATTATTTATTTAGAGTCCTACCAAGTATACAATAAGCAAGTAGCAACCAGCCATGTGGTTTGGGGCTTAAATTCTTTGAGAGTTGGGAGTATTTTATGGGTCAATGTTAGAGTTGACCAGATCAGCATTTACTATATCAAAATATCTCATTCAACCCTCCCAATTGGCTTCAATCATAATCAAAGATTTCATCCATAAAGTCCAATTTTTTTATTATAAAAAATTTAGGAAGGTTGAACTAGTCTTACAATTGCATGTTCAACTCTAGTTTGAGCTATTTCTTTTTAAAAATATATGTTGTTTTTTAATTCCTACAAAAAAAAAAAAAAAAAAAAAGATATTGTATTTTAAAAAAATTATAATAGTGTACGTTTGGATAGAGAGTTTATGATAGTTTGTCGTTTGGATAGAGAATTTATGATAGTTTGTCGTCTGGATGACTCAATCCCATATTTAGATGAAACAGCTCCAAAGAACACAAAAAATTTAATTAAACCTTTATAAAACTCTCATAAACTCTTTAAATACGATGTCTCTTATACTTTAACAACTCATAACTTTTCAATACAAAGTCAACAAGATTAAAGTTCTAATAATATATGGTATAATTTAATACCTAAGACGTTAGTAATTCAAATTTTTTGTTGAATTAAAATTAAAATTAAAAAAAAAAGAACCATAACCTCTCAATTCAAATAACCTTTTATCTTCGTCAATTCCCTTATAATCATTCAAAACCTCTCCTAATCACTATCCATAATTTTCAAAAGCCCTTTATCCAAGTCATATTATCATTATTAGTTTTTTAATTTAGAAAATGTATTATATATGAAATTTTAAGCGAGCATTATATAACATATTATTGTGAATAATAGAGATTTTTACTTTATATCTTCATATATAATACAAAGGGATGATTGGTTATTGTTATAAAGAGGGTAAATTCTAAATTTATAAAAAAAAAGAAAATCAAATTAGTCCAAATTTAAGGTGGTGGGAGAAAAGTTAGAAATGAGTTCTAATAAAGAGTATTTACACGTATGAATATCGATGGATTCAATATATTAAACTCACACAATAAACTTGTTTTTTATTAACACGCAATTAATTATTACCTCGTGAATACCAGCTCAATGACAAAATATATTAAGTATCTTCAAAACTTGGATTGAATTGTAGATTTTCAAATCATTGTTACTAAATTATAATTTTTGAAGCTAATAGGAATCAAATTATATTTTGTCATAAACATGTGAACTAATTTTTAATTAAACCTAAATAAAATTATTATACTAATGGAGTTTTATAATTATCTCAACAACAAAAATTAATGGTGAAAATGGGGGAAAAGGTGTCGGGCGTTGGGGAAAGAGATAAGAGAATCCATTAACTGTAGTCCAACTATTAAATATAGCTCACTATTCTATTAAATGCCATGTGAGTTTATTTATTTATTTATTTATTTTGAATAAATGCCATGTGAGTTTATTTATTTATTTATTTATTTTGAATAAATGCCATGTGAGTTTAGGATAATAAACAATACACTCATGGAAAAAGTTGGTTGCATGTTGATTTTATTGTTCAATAGCAGTCGAGTTCATCACTACGGTTATAGATTCGATATTAAAATATGTATTTACCATTCATTTTCGTTGAAAATAGTGTCATCTATGTAGAATTTGTGACACCCTCCTTCTATATGTATTTAAAAAAAAAAAATACAACACACTCTCTTAAATATCCTTAAAATGAGATAAATTCTAAATTTGATTCATATACTTTTATAATCTACATAAAAAGTTAAATTTAGTTAGTATACTTTAAAAATAAAAATTTAATTCATATGATTTAATGTCATCATTGACTAAGAGATTAAGTATAAATAATTATTTATAAGTAAATAATATGATTTTTTTTGTCCAATTAATTATTAATTTATGCCGTCATTATTGATACATGAATAACTAACTTGTAAATAATTAATGATTATAAATGATGATGACAAATCATTATGGAGTGCCTAGTGGTCAAGAGGGTCTTGAAATATTAGTATTTATTTTATAAGCTTTCTTGGCATAAAATATTGTAGAGTCAGATAGTATGTCCGTGTACAAACTCGCCCGAAAAACCACAAATAAGAAGAAAAAAAACAAACAAACATTGATGACTATCTTTACATTTTATCAAATTATATAAAAAAATTAAATTATAATTTTTAAAATCATATGAATTAAGTCTTAACTTTATTCAAACTATAGAGATTAAATTTTAGTTTTAAAAAACAGACTAAATTCTAACTTTTAAAATGGAGATTTACATATATAGCAAAAAAAATGAGATTTTTAAAAAAAAGTTCATATAGGATAAAAAAATGGAGCAGTCATAGTAAAATGACAAAATGTCCACGCTTCAATCAAACGATAGATTCAATCAATTCGCTGAAAAAATGGTTAAGACGACAATTTTTTTAAAAAAATGAAATCTTAATCTACTCTAAACGAAATGTTTTAAAAAAAATGTTATAAATTATAATATGTAGCATTCCTTTTAAAATCATATCCAATAAATTTTAACTTTTAAAAAAAATAATAATAGAAGGAAAATTAGTTTAAAAATAAAGAATAAAAAATAAAAACTTCTCGAGTGGAAAGCACGCGCATCGGCGTGGAGCTCCCTATGCATGAACCCGGTCAACCCTCTTACTTGCCGACATAAACGAGGTTGTTGTGTGTATGCAACTAACACCTACCACTTGCTCTTGATCATTATTATTATTTATTTATTTCCAACCCATAATTTTTTCAACTTAATTCTCACTCTTTTCTTTATATTATAATTGTTTATTGAAACATGTTGGGAATACAAATAAGTATTGTAGAATTCAACATTGGTTAAATAAAGAGTAGACTTTTGATTTATAAGAGAAAACAAACATTTTCATTGATATGAGACATTTTGGGAGAAACCCAAAAATAAAACATGAGGGCCTAGGGCCAAAGTGGACAATATCATACCATTGCAAAGATTCGAATAGGTTTGTCGTCCTTTAACAAGTGGTATTAGAGCTGTGCTCTTGACTTAGCCATATCGGAAGACCCTCGAGTATGAAACAAAGATTTGTGAGTTTCAATATGTGGGATAGAAATAGTCAGAATGAAAAATCCGTGGTTGAGACGCCTTATGTGTGCTTCGGTGGGAGTACTTCTGAAATGGTTGCCTCGGTGAAGGGTAGCTGTTGTGCGCTCAAACATAAATCAAGTGGATCCGTGGTTGGACTTTACAGTTTGCTCAAGTGTAATTCGGAAAGATTCGTGGTTTGAGTAAAGATGTGCTCAAATATAAATCGGAAATGACTATCAGAGAGACTCGCATGCAGTACTTTGTTCGAGGGGAAGATTGTAAGGAATACAAACAAAGTGTTGTAAAATCTCACATTGGTTAAATAAAGAGTAGATCTTGAGTTTATAAAAAAAGACAAACATCTCTATTAGTATGAGGCATTTTGGAAGAAGCCCGAAAACAAAGTCATAAGGACCTAAGCCAAAAGTGGTGGAGATTTCTGTAAGTTTGTCATCCCTTAACAAAAATATGTTGACAATTTTAATTTCAACTCAATAATTGTGTTTTCCATATTGCTTGTGTGATCGTATTTGGTCTTTGCATTGTCCACATTTCGAGGAGAATAAAATAGAGCATTGGTATTGGTTTGTATTTATTAAAAATATAATCATATAAATTGGTTTCTTCGCAATAAATCATACCATTCAATAAGAAATGATGAACTTATAACTAAAGACTATTGGATATGCCCATTAAATAGTCCAAACATACATCAACTATTACATGATCTTTTAATTAGATTATTATATTAATTTCAACCAGATGGTAGGTTTTGAAGATGATGACATTGTAGAATATAATATATAAATAAACCGTAGATTATTACATTAATTTCAACCAGATAGTAGTTTTGAAGATGATGACATGGGAAAATATAATTTATAAATAAACTATAGATTATTACATTAATTTCAACCAGATAGTAGTTTTGAAGATGATGACATGGTAAAATATAATATATAAATAAACTATAGGTTATTACATTAATTTCAACCAGATAGTAGTTTTGAAGATGATATCATGGTAAAATATAATATAAATAAACTTTAGATTTGATTGTGATCGTTGAATCATATTAAGTCATCCATCAATTTAAAAACTTAAGAGGAGAAGTAATAAGATTGGCAACCTATGACTCGAATCTTTACATTGGTGTAATATGATTATTCCTCCCAAAATGCTTGATACCAATAGAGATGGATGTCATCACGTATACATACATATATACATACATACATATATACATATATATATACATACACATGATCTTCCTCTTCATCTAACCAATGTGAAACAAATTTGTTTGTATCCCAACAATCGTCCACTCAAACAAAGTTTCATAGAGAACATTCATACTAATTCATTTTCTGAGAACAATGTCAGTTTGTAGAATGGATTTTCACCATGACTACATATCTAACTAACTTCTCTTCTCATGAGAGTATACCACCAGTGTGATAAAGCTATCACAATTTTTTTTCCATAACTATATCTCTTGGCTCTCAAGTTGTTTGTCCTACAAAGGGGCGTTCTACCGACATGGCTAAGTTATGGACATGACTTTAATATCAATTGATAAAGGATAAGAAGTCAATTCGGATCTTCACATTAGTATGATATTGTCTACTTTTGACATAAATCTTCATGAATCTTTGTTTGTTTCATCCGAAAAAATTTATACCAATGGAGACAAATGTCATCGCTTATATATATCCGTAACAGTACTTTGTTTGAATCCCAACAAGAAGTTAGATTAATTATATCAAAATTTTATCATTCTCTTACTTGTAGGCTTTGAACAAAAATTCGAATAGAATATCTAAATATACATTTAGAGTTTATGTACTGTTTTGATACCATATTAAATGATGATTCCAATGTCAAAGTCAATTGACAAAGAATCTCCCCACCTCACAAATTCTCAATCAAACATAAAATTTTAAACTGATCATTATCAAATGGGTAAAAATTATATAAATAAATTATAGATTCGAGTGTAAATGTTGAAAAATAAAATGATTTGGTATGATAGAGGCAAGAGACTTGGTCAAGCCAAAGAAAATATATATCAAAATACATGGCGTTTAGCGAGGACTAGACTTGGTCATGAGATGAGCCTTAACAATCAGATGTTGATGTCTAAAGAAAAAATCAAACTTCATTTATTAAGAAGTTTATTCAATGTTTTGTTTTTGAGAAAAATAATTTTATTCAAATTTACACCACTACAAACGTACAAAAGATGAGTAAATTAGCGAAAATAAGCTTTTTTCCGATTTTTTTTTTTTTTTATATCCGTGATGATTGTCTACGTTAACTTGTGCCCACCTCGATTATTGCAAAAAAAATTTAGTATCTCTATGTCAACTTACATACACGTCAACTTAACTCGTGAAATAACGTATGATCATACAACGTTCTGTTGTTAAGAAAATTTGATGAAATTAAATCTAGTTAAATGGTCACAATGAATTGAATTCACAAGTACTTTTTGGCTTTTTGAAAGAAACCCTCTTAAACAATCAAATAACTTAATTTAGATGTAGTAAGTTTGAATTTTCATATTTTTAAATATTGTTGTTCTATTTAAAAATAAAAAGAAAAAGGACTTGAGTTATTAACCGAGTGGCTAATAAATATTAGGGAATTTTGCATGTATAATAAAAAAGAGCAAAATATTTCCATGTATAGCACAAAATCAAAACTAATTCATTTGTAGCAGAAAATTCAAATTGAGTTCTATCACTGATTGAGTTCTAGCAGTGATAGAATTCAATTAGTGGTAGACTCATTCTATCATTCGCTGAGTTCTATCGCTGATAAAAAATTATATTCTATCACTGATTAAAAATTATATGTCATAGATGAATTATTTTAGAAATTTTGCTTCAAATATAATTTAAGAGATAAAATGTGCAAGGGTAAATTCTCTAGATATTATGTAATTATTCATGAGTAACACATAAAAGGAAAAATAAAAATCTACTTAGGTAAAAAAAAAATTAAGAAATTTAAATATTGTAAAAAGTAAATTCAATTACCTTAAATTAATATCCACAAAATTGATAGACTTCAAGTGAATCAAATAAAATTGATAAGGTTCAATCAAGTTAAATATTTCATATTTTGCCATGTATTAAATATTTTTAAAAAGTTATTATAATTAAAATAGGGAAACAAATTTTTTAAAATTTAATATTTTACAAGTTTATTTTTTACAATAAAATATAATAATAATAATAATTAAATTTAATTGAGAGTTCAACGAATGAACTCTCAATTAAAATATTAGGGTTTAAAAATTTTCACTCGATGTTGGATTAAAAAAAGGGTAATAAAATCATACAATATCTTATAATAATAGTATATGTGTTGTTGTATGTTAATATAGAAATAGTATGAAAATATGTTGTTTTATATTAATATAAAAATAGTATGAAAATGGTGTTAATTGAAATAAGAGTAACAATAATACAATTTTGATTGAGGAATGCTTACAAAATTATTTTGTTGAAAAAAATAACAAATAATATTGTCAGGCATTGAATATTCCTAACCATAATAAGTGACATATTGAAATTTCAAGGCATTTAATAAAATTGTATCTGAATTTTCAAGCAACACTTCTCAGAACCAACCAAACTTTTATGACAGTACAAATCTCGAACATTTAATATTAAGCTGCGAGGAAAATGGAAACTTAATTTGTTTTGTTTTTTTATGAAAATAAATTTTATATTGTACATTTTTAAGAAGTTGCGGGCATTTGTCAAAATCAACCCTTCTACTCGATTAGTGGCCTAGTGATTTCATTATTTAGTTATAAATTAATTCAACACCAAAATAACGAGTTCGATTCTGATAATCGGCATTTGACTCTCATATTATTTGAGTATAATGCTGTTACGTAGTTGTTGATCTCCCTCCATCCAAATTGTACTAAAAAAAATTAAAATCAATCTTTTTATCAATATTTGTATCCAATTGCATCGACAATACATATACATATCAATTATTAAAAAGTGTGGACATTTATCTCAAAACTAATTAATATTGAAAGAAATATTTCACTTATCTTATATATTGTTAGGAAGTCTCCTCACTTACTGATGTGGGATCCTCAACCTCAATGTTCGAAGTTAATTAAATTTATAATTTATTTTCCTATGAAAGTTGGATCATATATTAATCTTTTGTGATTGATGATGGAAATATGTGTTAATAAATTAAAAAGTAAATAGCCAACAAAAACAATAGTTCGATATATAATGTCTAATTAAGAGGTCGTTTGAAATTCAACCATCTTCCATTATACTAAATCAATTAAATTCAACAAAATTAAGAGTTTTTTCCATGAGAAAAAGTTTTATTCCTTTTGATTAAGATGTTATTGTGTTCGGAAATAGAGAAAACATACATCTAAAGTAAAAATGAATTGCTAATTTATGAGTGATATTTTTCAACCATGGAAACAACACCCAAACTCAACAGTATTATAGCCACTAAACTCAACTTAGTATAAACCACATAGAGAGATATAAACATTGAATTTTAAGGAAAATTTTAAGAAAGATATTGGATAATTGTACTTCTACCATGTAGATCTTATATTTTGGTTATAATTCTATTATGTATTACTATATAAATATCTCCATTGAAGAGTTAATAAGCCAACTTTTCTTGAAGATTACCATTGTGCCTTAATGTTTCAAAAGGTTTTGCCCATAATTTTTCCACAGGTAGGTACCTTTTACATAATCATGTTAGTTATGATAAGCTAGGCTTATTTTAAAGAATTTTTCATTACAAGTTTCATTCTTGTATGAGTCATGATATTATCCTCAAATACTGTCCCACTATCAATTGAGAGATGATATGCATTGTAAACTCAGAGCAATGGAATCGGATAAAATTTTGTAGGTGGTTCTCTTAACCAGGAATAAACAATCTGTTGGATGTCGTTAGATTTATAGAACAAAATATCGAGCATATAGTACTATGGAACGTAATAAAGTCTGATTAGTTACAAAAAGGTTGCACTTAGTAGGAGAACCTAAATTCCGTAGAGACGTTTGCCCTAGTCGCTAAACTTTTTACCTTCTTGCCGATCTCCACATTAAAGTTCTAGTACCTGCATTATTGTTTGTGACAATCAGACATCGATTCACTTTGCCAAGAATCAATGTTTTGTGAATGAACAAAACACATTAAGTTATATTGTCATTTTATATGGGATAAGGTTACTTAAGGATTTTTGAAGTTGACGTCTCAGTTCGTTGTCAACCTCAACTTGATGATGTCTTCTTCAAACCATTGACAACTCCCTTTTTTTTTTAATTTCATATGCTTGGACTTCTGTATTTTCATCAGCAACCACAAAAACATCGATATGAAGTAAACCTTAAGCTGTGAGAAAAGTTATTTGATTAATTCTGAACCAATAAAATGAATTTGAGTTTTTATTTAAACTAGAAAAAAGAAGGTAGTGTCAGTGGAAAGACTAGTCTAGTAAAATATCTAAGTAAGAGCTTCGAGGAGTGTCTTCCTCCCTTAACCTTTTATTTTATTTCATTTAAATCTTGCAATTTATTTTTCTTGGTACATGAAGTAGGATTTAATTTGTTTGTTCGATGTTCAATGACATATCAAACTTCAATTTTTTTTTCCCTTTTAATTAGAAGCTATTGGCTAATTTTTTGTTTAACAAAGTATAGATCGTGGATTTTTTTTTTTTTTTTTAATTAAGAAAATAGTGGACAGCTCTATTTGCTCCTCAAATATCTTTAAGATCCATATAACTCAACTACATACTAATTTAAAAAATGTTATAGGTTTGTATCATTGCTCTCAAATGTTAAAAAAAAAATAAAAAAAGAAAAAAAGAAAAGAAAGAAGAAGAAAAAAGAAGAAGAAGTTATTTTACTTGGTAAATATAT
>JBBMKA010000001.1:2143459-2163670 GCA_037833695.1 Sechiopsis laciniata
CTCAAAAGAAAGAAAAAAAAAGACCAAGAGTATTTTTGAAGGTTCAAGGGTATATTTGAAACTTTTTCAAAGTTCAGAGGTATATTTGAAACAAAACTTTAACGGTTTCCATTCAAAGTTAACGGTAAGGGCATTTTTGAAACGTTTATTAAAGTTCAAGGGTATTTTTAAAACATTTAGTAAAATTCAGGGGTATTTTTGAAACTTTTCAAGGTTGAGGGGCACGTTTGACATAAACCTCATAGTTCAAGGGTATATTCGATAATTTAGCCTTTAAAATAACTACTTATTTTAAATAATTCTTCTTCTTCTTCATCTTCAACTTCCTCTTCTTAGACCAGTCTCCTCTGTTTTCCTGTTCCAAACCAGCCACCTTTCTGCCATCTCCATTTCTCAAGGATGGCCAATCGTGCAACCTCATTAACGAGAACCAGAGCTCGATGACGAGCTTTCCGTGCTTATATCGACGACTTTTCAACAGGGACCAGTCGTGTGTCGAAGGTCCGTTGGCCAGATCAGAAGCTTGGGCGTTCTGAACACTCAGCTCCAACGAGACGAAACATCTCTCGGCTCTCGCCATCCCATGGACCCACCCGAAATCACTCAGGCAAGACATTGTTTTGTCATCCGCATCCCTCATCTTACCTCCATTCGCTCCAAACCCAGGTCAAGAAAATCCAAAACCCCCTTTTTCACAAACAAAGTTTCTTCCCTCCAAACCCTAAAACCTCTCAACCCAACTAAACTGGACTCGGATATCATGTTAACGTGAAGGTTTCAGAGAATCGAACCTTATCTCATTCCATTTGTTACAGAAATATATATATTTAGACATCACAAGTATAAAAAAAGACCATAAATGACAACATAATTAAAATTATAACAAAAAAAAAAAAAAACACCATTGCACTTGTTAAAACCCTAAGGAGGTGTATGGATGAGGTTTTGTGGGGAGAAGTTTGCTTGAGGAATTATTTTGAGCAGTTAAAGAATGGGAGTAGTAGCTAATAATTCGTTTGGATGTGGTTTCTTTTGTAAAGGAGTTAGAGACAATTGATTGTTTCGATGTAAATTTAGTTATTTTGAGTAGTTAAAAAAAGAAGAATGATTAAAAATGAGTTATTTTGAAAAGTTAGAAATGAATGATTAGAAATGAGTGGTTCGTATTGGGGAGTATTTTGAGTAGTTATAAATGAATTATTACAAATAATGATTATAAATTAAGAGTTATTTTGAGTAGTTACAAAAACTTGTTTGTATATAATTTTTTAGGAGTAGTTAGTAAATACTCCTTTTAAATCCTCCATAAAAATGGCAAACAAACACCCCTAACATTGACAAAAGTTTCCATAAGGTGAGGAGAATCTTAAATTTGCAAGCATCTTAATTCGTAGGCCACATAAATGTGTTAATGAATAATTTACTATATTTCTACATGATTTCTAATTTTCTATTATGTCATGCGTTTGTTTCATACCGAATCCTTCCTTGATCTTGTTGCAGATGCATGGAAGATTTAGTGAGCACTACCCGCTATGTCTCGTGGTCGCTTCATAATAAGGTCAATAATTAAAATTTTGAAATGTTTTTCTTTTTAAACAATTTAACGATAGTTTTAATACTCCGCGGATTCAAGAACTTTGACCACATTTCAAAGTTTGCGACTCATTCTTTTGTTCAATAATGACTATTTTGTAAGACTTGTTCTCAAGTTCTGGCTCTGAGTGACGTAAATATAATTTAGCTCAGTTTTCGGTGTAGCTTTTTGAAAATCAGCGGACGTTTTTTATAAGACCTGGATTGTATTCAAGATAAAAGATAACAACCAAGTTTTAATAGGACTTGGAACCTCCCTTTACTCTTGATAACCTCTCAGCCCGAATACCAAAATAGGAATATAATTGATACCTTTCTCCTCCTTCCCTACCTCTATTTATAATCTAAAATGTCTAACAAACTCTTAACTACTTACTAAAGTACCCCCTACTATAAATCCTATCAGTTTCTGCTTCTTCTCATTTAAGTTGTTTTATGGATCTCATCTTTCTTTCTACTGAATGCTGTAGAATCGAGCAGGGCTACGTCACTTCCTCGACTCATTTTGCGGAAGTGATCAGTCCATCATGGGAGGGAATTTGACATCTGGTGGTGGTCTTTCCCAAGATTTAACTTTTGGATCAGTTAGCAATGAGCGGCAAGACAATAAGGGAAGGCCAGATGTAAAGCTTAGTCAATTGGCATCAGGAATTGACTCCAGCTCTTGTAATCAGGGAACAGAAACAAGGCTGGTTGATCTCTTAGATTGTACGCTTTGGAACAGAAGGCTTGCTCCTTCATCTGAAAGAATTGTTCATGCTCTTGTACAACAGATATTCCACGGCATTAGAGAATATTTCTTGGTTTCTGCAGAACTAAAGGTTTGTTCTTTCTCTCATTTTTTGCTGCATTCAATTAGATCTTATCGTATTTTGCTTCTGCATTTACTCCAGAAATTAGCTTCATTAAATCAGGTTGGTCTATTTTGAGGCTAATGCCTTAATAGCTGCTTAGAATTTTTTTTCTGCCCAAAATATCTCAGCAAACAATTTCTCTATTCTGGCTTTTTTTTTTTTTTAGAAAACGAAAACAATTTCATTGATGAAATTAAAGGTTTTGGGCCAAAATATCTGAGCAAAAGATTTTTCTACTCTGTCATGTTGTTTGCTCATTTTTTCTTATGTCTTCATTTTCATCACTACTTTCCAAGTCTTAGATAATTTTTAGGAAGAATTGGCATTCATTGAGGATCGTGTTATAGCATATATGTAGCTTTAGGAGCTTATAAGTCTTTTGTCCTTTATCATAATTTTATTGTTACTAATTTAGGGCTTCCAGTTCCATCTATACCTATATTTTTGGCTCTATGATATAGAATTAAATGGTATCCTCCTATATCTGGTCTCACAATAACAGGTTGTACTAACAAAAGAGATTCTGCTCTTGTTTTCCTCTTCCTGTTTATATGTTAAAGCATTTTTTTTAGCGTGAAACAAAGATTCACAATAGAAAAGTAGACCACAATAATCTTAAGTGATTGGCTTGTGGGTCTATTTTTTAAACAAATAGGTGAGGTGAGGAATTAAACTTCTAACCTCGAGGTTGTTAATACAAGTCTTATGCCAATTGAACCATGCTCATTTTGGCGATTGGCTAGTTAGTCTTTTCTTAAGATCTGTTCTGCCTTTGATTATAAAGTAATATAGAAAGGGCAGGGGTGCCATAACAACCTCCCCAAGTTAGTTTTCTTGCTTGAAAAAACTGAGTAAGACTTGCAAAGAAAGTTGTACCTTCAGATCCAATCCTAACAATCATTGTCATGTTGTGAACTTGTGAGTAAAATATTGCAGTGGACTTCTTCATGATCATGAGTGAGCTTATGCAATTGAAAGAACGGTGCCAAGTCCTTTACTTTGTAATATGTTCAGAGCTTCAATGGTTCTATCGTCCTCGCGTTGACTCGATTGACTTTTTTGCTTAAAAGCAAAGAGCACTTATATTGCTTTCCGTTTTGCCTACCCAAAGCTCAAAAGCTTGCTTGTCTTTCTTTTGCAGTTCAACTGTTTTCTTCTAATGCCAGTGGTAGACAAGTTGCCAGCGCTGCTCCACGAGGACTTGGAGTCGGCTTTCGAAAGCGAATTGGATAATGTTTTTGACATTACAAACTTGGTACACTCTTTGAGCCAGCGAAAGCGCGATGCCGAGGTTGAACTGAGAAGGGTAGGCCTTTTCTCTCTCTTTCTGGTTTTCATTTTTCTCTCTACTTAAAGGCTTAATCTATTATCTGTCACAATATTGTGTGTTTTCTCAGATTAAGAAACTTAAGGAGAAGTTTAGGGTGGTTCATCAGCAGCTCATATTGCAACAATCCAAGCCTGATCAGATGAAAACTGGAGAAGGTGATGGGAAAGGAAGTGAAAGGGAAAAAGAAAGATGATGAAATAGTCATGTTGAGATGAATTTGCTCAACTTCTGGTATGATAATTTATGTCATGTTTTTTTAGAAGATTTGAGATTAGCATGTAAAATAGGCAAATGAAACCGTGGTTACTTTTGTTGAAGCCAAACATATGTTGTTATGACATAGAAAGGGTGAAAATGTCAACAAGCATTATGGAGGCTCTCTGTGAACATTGAATTTGGATTGCTCATCAGATTTTATGAAAAAGAAAAAAAAAAAATCTAGGAAAAAACTTCAAAGTTCAATGTTTATTTATTTATTTTGAATTACGGTGAATTAAAACTTCACGCCATTACATATTTTGCAACAAAAGATTGTATAGTTAAGTTCGTATAGTTTGAAGCTTTGAAGCTAAGATTTTATAATTTGCCTAAATTACAAAAAAAAAAAAAAAAGAAAAAAAAACGAGTGTAAAAAATTACCAAAAACCAACTCGTGCAAAGAGTTTTTATAAATTAATTTTCAAAAACTAAAAATGACAAACAAAAAAACATAAGCCAATGAACGACCTTAGAAGTGTGCTGCCCCATTCCCTCTCCTTTCAAGAAGATTGCCTTAAAATTTGTTCATCCGAAAATTACAATATTAAATTTGTTTGTTAGTTAATATCCGTTGGATATATTTATTGGATCTATTTTTTTAGGAAGAAAATGAATTGAAGACTTCTAAAATTATTATTTGGAACCATACCCAATTTTTTTCCTCGGCAAAAAATTGGGTATGGTTCCAAAAAATAATTTTAGAAGTCTTCAAGTTAACCCTTCTACTATTTTTAAAATAAATAACTATGATAAATTAAACTTTTCATAGGTCTTCACCACTAAGCCAGCTCAGTATAATTAAACAAATTTACAATTATAGAGAGACTTGGCCAAACACAGCCTAAAAAATAGAGATTACAGTTTGCCAAAGTTGGATTCTCTTCCACAAACATTGTTGTACATTATATTGATAGATAAAATAAGAGATAAAAACACCTTCATACAAACTCAACTGCAACTTATCATCATTCACAAGTTCTCTACTACAGCTATTCTTTTTTTTTTTTTGTCAACTAAACTAGACAGTAAACACATTCATCGGTATCGGTATCGGTATCGCCGCTACCAATCATATCACGACTTTCTTGAATCCACATACTACTTTTACCTATGAATCACTTTGCTGCTGCGTTTGTTGCTGCTGCTGAGATTGAGCATGTGGCCATGACATAAAAGGCATCATCGGTGGTCGGGGCTGTTGAGCAGTGGCACCGAACATGTTCGGATGCTGCGATGGAACATAGTAATAAGGAAGATCGGCAGGGGAACCAACTATGGGAATTGAGGCTTTCGTGATTCCGAGACCTTCCTCTTTTAGTTCATCTCTAGGAATGATATCAACCAAGAAATCGAAGACGTCGGTTTTTGATATTGCTGCTGCAATATCATTCTTTTGCAAAGTTCTTCTTTTGTTCTCTTCTGTATGAATCCAGGATCGCAGAGTCAACTCCAAGATGAACATTTCGCACGCCTTTGCGAATATAACGGGTGCTTCAGCTGAAATCATTCGGACGTCTTCATCCGCTTTCATTATTTTCTTGATTCGAGCAAGGGGGAGACTGTGGTTCTTGAAGTCAGTTGTTTGTTCAATCTCTTGCATTTGGTTGTCCCAAAACATTTGCAGCTGTTGTTGCTGCTGGTGGTGGAAGTGCTGAGCCTGCTGATATGCAAGCTGGCGTGGAGAATTAGAGAAACTGGACGGTTGCTGAGTCGGGGGAATCGTAATTGCAGGCATTTGAGTTGTTTCGTACGGATTAGAAAACGGTATTTGTCCAGCACCAACACCGCACTGAGAATGCTCTGATTGATCCATGGCTCACAATGAGTACTGTATTTTCCACACTGCTGATCAGAACAGAAAACACTTTCAACATTAAGAGGAAAATCATGCATGTTTTTATGATTACTGAAAATTGTACACAAATTTCTAAAACACAAGTTTTTTTTTCTTCTTTCAATTTTCTGTTTTTCAGAGATCCAAATTTTAAAAAAAATCATGAAGCTTATAATCATTTTATTTATAAAATACATGATATGCATAAAAATATTTAAAATGACAAAAGAAGTTTGAATAATTTCTTATTCTTTTTTACAATAATTTTAAAAGTAAATTTATTTTAATATGAAATCTTAGAGAACAAGGAAGAAGAGATTGTACATTTCTGTTTCTATTCAATAAAAAGGAAATCAAACCCATTTGACCTTTTCTTTTCCAAAATAAAAAGAGGGTAAAAAAGAGCCCCATAAAAAGTAAACAGTTCAGCATTTTCCCCATCCTTAAGGAACCTTCAGAGCTTGGATCATCTTGATATTCCCAAAGACTTCTATTACACTATTACCAAAGTTTTTTTTCATTTTTTATCTTTACGCAGCTCGACTATTCTTACGAGTTACGAGATATACCGTATAATCTTACAACATTTGGATGTCAAAAAAATTTGTAGAAAATTAATCAATAAGTAGGTGACCACCATAAATTAAACTTATGCTTTCTAAGTTCCTGAAAGTCCTCTTGCACTCGGTCAATAATAAATGCAAAGCTACTAAAAAGAGCTACCTCAATCAATCTACCAACCAAGTACTAAGAAAAAAAGACAAGGACCAAGTTTTGAAACAGCCTTCAGTAAAGGAATTCAATAATGACATCCCCTCCATGCAAGAAAATACAACCTAGAATCTAACATATCAACTCATCAAAGGATTTGTGTTCAAGCATAAAAACAAAAATCTTAAGAAAAACAGTGGCATCTAATCACAAAACAAGATCATAGAAATTCTCAAAATTCTCCAATCTGTTCTAACTTCAAACTCAACCAATTCTCTTCAAGATCTTCAACAGAATCCCCTAAATCAGATACAAAAACTCAATTCCAGAGTTTCAATCGAATCAATTCCTTAGCCATGGATTTCAATTCCAAATCAGACAATCAACACAATCAAAACAGTATTCAAAATCATTATCCCAACTAAGAACAAAAGCAATGAAGCAACAAACCAATTTCCTTTCTCAATTACTTCCATCTCATGCATCAGAAGAAAAAAAAGAAAAAAAAAAACCCAAAAACCCAAAATCAAAACAAAAGAGTTGAAAACAATCCAAACCCATGATTCTCAACGGCAATCAAAGAACAAAAGTTAAAGAAACAACTTACATCCGACGATCAAAATAGAACCCCAGAAAAGCTACTCATGAGTGGCAGAGGAAGAACCCTAATGGAGAAAAAACAGAGAGAAAAGGATCAAAGAAGAAGGCGTTTCGAAGAGAGACGTGTCAAAGAGTGAGAGCTTTGACGTAGTACAAATGGCGGAGAGAGAATGGGTGGAAAAGGAGAAATGGTGAAAACGACTGGGTATCTGCACTTTGTTGGTGGGTATTTGCAATTTTTCTTGATATTTATAAATTGATCAATGTCGGGGCGAGTTTGTATGTACGTTAACTAATATCACTGGATATACTATCTAACCTTATAAATAATTATTTTGGATCGAACTCTTCTCTTATTCACTAGACCATTCTACGATACCAAAATTATTGGTAGCGTGTTGGTTTCAATATTTGGTAGTAATCTAGTTCAACACCATAATATCGATTTAATCTTAAAAATTGATTTTTTATTTTCATTTACTCGAGAATAGTAATAGGCTCTAAGTAAGGTTTGTGGTTCTCTTTCTCTCCAAATTTGTACTTAAAAAAAAACTAGATCATTCGTGTATATTAAGAAACTTTTTTTACCAAATTTGTTTGAATGTGTTGTTTGGTCCAAATGGTGAAATTGGGCCTTTGCGTTGCCCATACGTCAAGTGTTGTTTATCTTCCAATTGTGTTTATCTCATTGGGGTCTTCCAAAGATAAAAAATATTTTATTATTAATACAGTATTATGTATTATTAATATAATATTATATGTTATTAATATAATATTGTATATTAATATAGTATTATGTATTAATAAAATCGTATTTTTTACTATGATAGTTATTTTATTATTATTTTTTTCTAGTATTGTAAAACTTTTCCAATTTGACTTATTTCTTAAAAACTCATTTCTTTATTAAAGATTTCTGTTGGACAAAGTGGAGGCGAGAGGACTTTCTCTATTCATTTACTTTGTCTATAAAAAATCGTGAATCGCAGTCGTGACTTATTTTAATTTCATTTAGTTAAATTTTGCAAGGACGGCGATTCACCATTCTTTATGGAAATTGGATTTTCCATAGAATTTTTTTTAAATTTATAAAAGATTATGAATTCTTTCGAACTTTAAAGTATTACATGCTCCAATGTTAAAAGTATATGTACTCTCCCTTGTTTTAATCGTTAAAACTTATATTGAAATAGACTTTCTCTTTTTGAATCAAATCCATTTGGTATACCTATTCCACAATTTGTTAGTGATGTGAATTTCAAACGTAACAAAATTTCTAAATCATTAACCATAAAACTATATATATATATATATATATATATATATATAGGATTTTACATGTTGGTTGAGTTCTATCATACTCATTCTATCACTGATCACTGATAGAAAATCATGTACGATAGATGAATTATTTTAAAAATTATGATATAAATATAATACAAGAGGTAGAATATGTCAGAGAGAGTAATATATACATACATATATATATATATATATATTTTTTTTTTTTTTTTTTTTTTAAATTACATTAATTTGAGGTGAGGGATTTGAATCTATGAAGTAATCGTTGGGTGTACATTGAAGTCGTCAAGCCACTACTATTGTTGGCATATATATATATATAAGTTTATTTTATTTTAGTATCTAAACTTTCAAATGTCAAACTAATTTGATTTCTAGACTTTATCGTTTGTCCAATTTTGGCCTTGCGACTTTTAAATATTCAAATTTAATCCATAAACTATCAATAAAGTTTAAAAACAATCATTTTAGTCAAATGAATTTTTTCTTACTACTACATTATTTTCTCTTTCTTTCATCTTTCATCATTTCTTTTTTTGAGAAGTTTTATCTTTCTTTAATCCACCTCTCTTCTCCTCTTTTTTTCTTCTTTTTTTTTTTTTCTTTTACTGTTTCTTTTTTTTTTTTTTTTTTTTTTCTTGATAGACTTTGAAGAAAAAAATTGACAAATCAAAGTAGGAAAATGATTATTTAGAAAAATGGTCATCCACATCATAGTTTCTCATGATGAGAGAATGAAAGAAATAAAAAGAAGAAAATAGAATGAGATAGGTGAAATGGAAGATGCAGAAAATAATTTAGGAGCGAAAAGATATTCATTTATTTAAAAGGATCATTTTTTTTAAAACTTTTTTTATAGTCTAGGGATCAAATCTGGCATTTGAAAGTTGAGGGACCAAAATGTAACAAATAACAAAATCCAAAAATGAAAATTGGACATTTGAAAGTCAAGAGTCTAAAATGAAACAAAATCCCAAAATTGAGAGACCAAAATAATATTTTAACATTATTTTACCATTAATAAGAGAGCCATGGTAAACACAAGTCATCTACTTATTACAAATGTGGTATATCATGTAGAACACAAATTTTCTTTTCATTAACACAACACAATTTAAAAAAAAAATAACTGTGTGTGACACCAAATGATGTTATATAGCCAAAACCTAAGGCTTATATGCATAACAAGTATTATTTCTCTCAATAAAATATAATTTCTAAAAAAACAATATTACGACAACTTCATACAATAACTTTTCATAGCTAGTTAACAAAGATGAGAGAGTAAACACAATTTCAGATCATTGAAATAAAACATTGTTAGGAAAAATAATTTGATTACGGATTACAGGTTCGAATCCTATCCCACAATAATGAAGGTAAAGCACAAAGAGATACTTCAATCTTCAATCAGCTGATTATATTTTCTCCCTCAAGCTTGAAATGAGCTGATTAATATTGTTCATGGAACTACCACCTTCTTGAAGTGCATTCAAACCAAAATGTTTCCATTTCAAAGCATTCTCTTTGAATTCAATGGCCCTATCTCCCTCCATGACTATATTTATACAAGCTTTAATCTCTTCCTTTCCCACAATCCCATCCTCACCAACCTTCACCCTCACTCCCACCTTCCAAACATCCTCCACGTACTTCGCATTCGTCGGCTGATCTGTCCATTGCGGCATCGCTACCATTGGCACGCCCAAGCACAACGCCTCGAGCGTCGAATTCCACCCACAATGCGTGAAGAAACACCCGATCGCTTCGTTTGTAAGTACTTCTATTTGAGAGCTCCATCGCAAAATCAATCCCTTTTCTGGTGCGTAGCCCTTTGGAATTTTTGCCTCTTCTGATGCCCTAACCACCCATATGAAGTAGTAGTTACTTTCGATTAATCCAACTGCAAACTCTTTCATTTGAGTTGTGCTCAAGTTAGCCATGCTACCGAATGACACGTAAACGACGGAGCCTTTTGGTTTTGTTTCGAGCCACTTTCTTACAAAAGATGCCTCTTCTGGCTCAATTTTGAAGAGTTCGAGATCGTATTTCTTCTTCTTGTTTTTGCTATCTTTGTTGATGTAGAAAGATGGAATAGTTGGTCCTATTGTCAATGTCCGACCAATTTTTGATAGTTCATTAGCTTCCTGTAATATTTTTCTTTTTTATAAATTTATTATGAATCCTGCCTAACATATATAATTCATTCAACAATCTCATTAAAAATGGCACACGTAAAAAAAAAAAAAAAATAATAATAATAAATAAATAAATAAATAAATAAATATATATATATATATATACATAAAGAAATCAAACATTCTTCCTCTTTTTATTTAAGAAAAGATGTATGAATGTTTTAATCGTGGGGCTATATACTCATCTTTGGCTGGCTTTAACATTATTCCCTTAATTTGGAATCTGTCCATTTTCACCAAACAAAAAAAAAAAAAAAACTTGTACACTTCAGCTCACCCACAAATACTATCGCACTATTTTTAAAAAAATATTAATAACTAAAGTTCTTGCACTTTGGGCAAGCCAATTGTTCTATTGAGTTTTTATTTTATTTTATTATTATTATTATTATTATTATTTTAATGTAGAATGTAATGGAATGATAAGATTATTAATAATTATTCTAAAAAAAAGATTATTAATAATTATAAATTGTAAAAGGGAAGACATGTAATTAAACTATATTAATGAGAGAAAAAACTGGTTTATAAAAGAGAGGCAAGCTTAAAACATTACTTTATATTTTTATTTGAGTGGATAAAAAGATTATTAAGATACAAAGAAAATAGTCCCACATTGATATTAAAAGATCATTAATATATAAATGATAAAGATAACCATTTCCATTGATATAAAATATTTTTGAATGAAACAAAATCATGAAGAGCTACATTAAAAATATGAACTATATTACAACAATGTGAAGATTTACCTAGAATTGTCGTCCCTATCATATAAAGTACTTGAGGGGGGTATTCGGTGCACTAAGAATAAGATTTAGATCTTCTAAAAAAAAAAAAAATTTAGGATTTAGATAACCTAGAATTTTAAGTAGCCTAGGTATATATTTTAAAATGTGTTTTGGAGAGCAGGTTTAGAAAGTAAAAATACTTTGCACTTTATTTCATTTTGGTGTTCTTTAAATTAAAAAAAAAAAAAATATATATATATATATATATATATATATATATTAATGTCTAAATCCTTTGTTATGGAATAAGCTTGAGTTTAAGGCTAAATATTTTAAGTACACTTAAAACACACACGTGTTTGCTTTAAGAGCTGTTATTTTCAAGAGATAGTAGTTTGTGATGATTGAGGTTTTTTTAGAGTCTTTTTCACAAGCATAAACTTTTATTAATCAATTAAATAAAACCAAAAAAAAAAGAGAGCTAACTTGAACTCCACCCATCATCCAAGTTGAAGAGTTAATGTTTTTTTTTTTTAGTTTTCTTTTTTTGAGAACATATCGAGAAAGAGGGGAACAAATACCGATTCTAAAGACCGAACCTGTGTTGCTGGTGTTGGATTGGTTTACAACCTGTGCCACTGACCCATTCGGGAGATAGTAGTAGTCTTCGCCAATGTTTTTTGAGTTGGTTGTTGTAGATTTTACTAAAATTTAATTATCTCAAGAAATTCTAAATTGGTCATGGTTTTGATTGATTTCATATAGTTTTTTTGAAAAGGATTTCATATAGTTTTAAATTACGCTTAATGTGATAGGAGTTTTGTTAAAAAGTTAATTGGAAAAAATCGACTCAATTAAGATTTTTATCTCATTTATTTTTATTTTTGTTATTATTATTATTTTTACCTAAAATGGGTAAATTATTGAATGGTTGCCTTGATTCATATATAAGATCATTTTGATTTTTATTTTATTTTTCAAAAATGATCTTTTTATCTTGTTTGTATCCCATGTGTTTATGGCAAAAAAATGAGTTATGAGAAAAATGAGACTCGTAGTACACTCATGCTTTTCTCTTACAAGGATACAAAAAGGACAATCATGGAGTGCCAGCTCAGAACGTTGGCAAAAGGTGTCAGACCTGACTGTCATTTATTTATTAGTATTGAGGAGTAAATTATAAATTTCATCATTGTTTTAATGAAAATTCTACTTTCAAAATTTAAAATTTAAAATTTAGTGGTAGAAAAACTTAAAATTTAGTCGTTAGAGAAGGAAAATTTAGTCTTTAAAATTTGATACAATCTAAAAAAAATAATAATGGTTATTCATAATTACTATGTTTTAATTTTTATCATAATTTTTAAACTATATAAATTACATTCTAACTTTCTCCCAACTACTAGAACTAAATTTTAATTTTTAGGTAAGTTTATAATTTATCCTACTATGATATAATATTATATATTTGAGACATAAATTTTCATGACTTAGATATTGATTTCACCCACAAAATCTCATATAATGAAAATGACGATTCTCGTTGACTCTTCCTCGTCGACAGCCAGCTTCTTTTCTTCATATAATTAATGTAAGACTACTTTTTCAAAAAAATAATAATAATAAAAATGTAAGGCTACTTTGTTTTCCAAACAAAATGAATGAGATGTTTGTGGAAAATTTGAGCTACAAGATAAGAGAGACCAATTTGCAAACTAAAAATAATTTGAGTGGGATGTGACAATTCAAGGAGGTTTCCCATGTTTGGGCTCCTCAATTCCATTTAGGACAAAAAATATACCACTATTGTCCAACTCTCCAAATTAAATACAATTTAAATTACTTTAATTTGCCAAACCAGCAAGCAAAACTAAGGTTTATAAAAAAAAAAAAAGGAGTAAGCAAAACTAAGGAAAATTGTACTTAATAAAAATAATTTAAAAAATTGTCTCTTAAGATAATATAGGCAAACCCTTCTAGTTTTTATTCAAAAAAACCATATTAGTATTTTAACAAACTCATAAAAATGAGTTTTGGGGTGAGGGTGATACATAATAAACTTTAAACAGATGAAAATAGGTTTGTGAGAGGGAGAAAACAAATTTAGTTCATGTACTTCAAAATTAAAAAAATTTTAAAAAAAAGAGCAAAAAAACAAACCAACAAAAATCACATAAAACACATAAAATTGGTCCTATAATTTTTTTTTGGATTGACTTTTCAAAAAAAAGAAACCTTTTTTTTTTAAACACTCCAAAAAAAAGAAACCTTTTTTTTTAAACAATCCAAAAAAAGAAACCTTTGTTTATAACATTGTGTTCTTTTTGCATTAGAATTATTATTATTATAGCTTAATCCAATCAAAATAATTTCCAAATTTTAGTTCGTTCCAAATCTAAAATTTAACGTATGAAAGGAAACAAACTTGAAAACTAAAACAATATTTAAACTATCAAGAAAAGAGAAAGAAAACGCAAAACCTGTGGCTCAAATTCGTAGATAGAATTAACAAGAATCCAATCAGCTTCATGTGTATTGGACCATTGATTCACCACCAATTCAAAGTATTGAGGGTAACATTCAGGAGCCGAGAAAAACGACGGCAAATCGAGCAACCGAAGCGGCGGAAGCCCCGCGACCCCGACCGGTGAGGCCTCCGAAACGGGCAAACTCAACAACCCCTCATGAAAACAATAGTAAATTAAGTTGACGGAGCACGGTTGCGTAAAGAACGCCGCCGCCACGAGACCGAAGCCCTTGGCGACGTCGAGAGCCCAAGGCATGAAGGCGTCGTACACGACGCCGTGGATCGGGCGATCAGAGGCTTGGCGGCGACGGATGAGGTTGGTCAGTGTTTCGGTCCCAACTTCCTGGATTTGAGCCAGGTAGTCGTGGATGCTGCTGGCTGCAGCAAACCCGCCTTCATCGAAACCATCCGAGATGGTTTCGACCTCGAATGCGCGGTCGGGTTCGGGTTTGAAGGTGTTGAAGATGAAGGTGGTGAGGGCAACTGTGGTTGCTAATCCTTTGGAGGATAAAGAGTTGGAGAATTGGAGCATAGGGTTTACATGGCCTTGAGATGGATAAGGAATTACCAACACATGAGGTTTCTTTGCTCTCTCCATCCTCCTTTCTTGGAGTTTCAATGTTTTTTTTTGCAAGAAATGTTTTATATATATGAAGTTGTGTAGAAAAGAAAAGTTTTTTGTAATTTAAATTTGTTTATGTTGTGTTTAGTCACGTGGCAAGATTAAGTCAACCCACCAAATCTGTGTTTCCAATATTCTTTTCCTATATTAGAGGAAAATGAAAAAAAAAAAAGGGAAATGGCGGGACTATGAATTACGTGTTAGGCGCAAGTTATTATGATAAATTATTTTTTATTTTTATTAAATTCTACAAAAATTAAAGATGGAATGGAACGTTCTAATTTTTGAATTACTATTATATTGAAAAAAAAAATGTTAGAGTCTGAAAATCGATATTTGACTCTCATATTATTTCAGAGTAGTTGTACTCTTTATGTAGGGTTTGTTGGCCTCCCTCTTCTCAATTTATATTAAAAAAAAAAATGGAGCATTCATGTTATATAAGACTGTTGACTGAGAAATTTCAGTCAATCAGAAATTGCCATATCATTTATAAATAAATCTAATTAAATATTGGGTCAATTACAAATCCATGATTGTCCCAAAATTAATTGGACAGTATGTTTAGAACTTAGGTAAAATTAAGTTGGGCCCAAGCCCATGTATTGGGCCCGAAGATTCATGAAACTCAAGCCCAATGATAAGATCCAATGACCTATCAGGCTCAAGCCCAATGGTTAGACCAAAGATCCATAAAACCCAAGTCCAAGAGTTGGGTCCAAAGACCATGAAGCCCAGGCCCGCATGTCCATGAGAACTCTATAAATAGAGAGTTCTCCCAGACCAGGACCTGGACCCTGGCTTGAGAACTATATGCTGAAGACTCAGAAACTTTAAAGCATCAAGTCAAAGAAAATTCAGAGCATCAACAGTCCATAAAGAAGCCTTCAAGATCAGTAAACGAGTGAGAGAATTCAGAGATCAAGTTTCAGAATTCATAACACTTAACGACAAAGGCTCCAACAAATTGATCGTCTTCTCTCGCCAGATCAACCAGTCAAAGACTGATCATCCAAACCGATCAATAAGGTAAAGACCGATCCAAAAATCAACAAGTCAGAAACTGATCATCCAAGCAAATCAACACAAGTCAAAGACTGATCCAAAGATCAACAAGCAAAAGACCGATCATCCAGGTAAATCAATAAGTAAGAGACCGATCCAAAGATCAACAAGTCAGAAACCGATCATTCAAGATTTAATAAGCCTAAAGGCCCTCCAACATCAACTAAGTCAACTTTGAGAACAAGTTGCAAGGTCCTTAAGACAAATCCAACATCGAGAATAAGTTGTGAAGCCCTCGAATAAAATTCAACCTTGAGAACAAGCTATAAAGCCCTTGAGATATTTGTATATGAGAGAGAAAGAATCAGAGGAATAAATTAGAGATTGTACTCCACACTTGTGCACATATTCAAATCAATACAAATACAAATTCTTAATTTACATTTGTCTCGATTCTGTTTATCTGCTGTAATCTCGTGTGAACAAAGACGACGATTAAAAGTTATATAAAATGACAATTTAGATTTAGACCAATCCTATCAAGTAGTAAAATTTTTAGGTCAAACTTGGAGTAGATTATAATAACCCATTTCCATTTTATAAATAACCCCAATCATCAAGAAGTAATCTATTGAAGTTTTACTAGAAATATACCAATACATATAACCAATTCCTAGCTCTTCGATCTCTTTCTCATACTAAGGTCAAATGGCTAAGGTGCAATTTTTATCTCAAAAATCAAACGCTACTATTTTTTAAATTGCCGAGTTTTTTCTTTTTTTTTTTTTAAGAACTTCTCAATCCATGTAATAGTATATATACTAGGACTTTAACTTGTAATTATTATAGGATTGGTATAAATTTGGTTTAAATAATATTAAAAAGTAAAAAGTAAAAAGTAAAAATTTTGTGACACTAAATGGTGCCACACATGCATTAAAAAAGTCTTGCCACCTTATTCATAAGGAGAATAATGGTTGTAAAGCACAAGGAGATATTTGGCAATGAAATTAAATCTTTAATCAGTTGATATTTTCTCCCTCAAGCTTGAAATGAACTGATTAACATTGTTCATAGAACTACCACCTTCTTGAAGTGCATTCAAGCCAAAATGTTTCCATTTCAAAGCATTCTGTTTGAACTCAATGGCCCTATCTCCCTCCATGACTATATTTATACAAGCCTTAATCTCTTCCTTTCCCACAATCCCATCCTCACCAACCTTCACCCTCACTCCCACCTTCCAAACATCCTCCACATACTTCGCGTTCGTCGGCTGATCTGTCCACTGCGGCATCACCACCATCGGCACGCCCAAACACAACCCCTCGAGCGTCGAGTTCCATCCACAATGAGAGACGAAACACCCAATCGCTTCGTTCGAAAGTACTTCTATCTGAGAGCTCCATCGCAAAACCAAACCCTTTTCGGGTGCAAAACCCTTTGGAATTTTTGCCTCTTCTGATGCTCTAACCACCCATATGAAGTAGTAGTTACATTCGGTTAACCCAACCGTAAACTCATACATTTGAGTTGTGCTCAAGCTAGCTAAGCTACCGAATGACACGTAAACGACTGAGCCTTTAGATTTCGTTTCGAGCCATTTTCTTTCTAAAGATGCCGCATCTGGTTCGATTTTGAAGAGGTTGAGATCATATTTCTTGTTGTTTTTGTTGTGGTTGTCTATGTAGAAAGATGGAATAGTTGGCCCAATTGTCAATGCCCGACCAATTTTTGATAGTTCATCTGCTTCCTGTAATATTGTTTAATTTATGATGAATCATACCTAACACAATTCATTCAACAATCTCATTTAAATTGCACGTGTCAATAAATATAAATATATAAATAAGAAATCAAATATTCTTCCTCTTTTTTATTTAAGAAAAGATGTATGAATGTTTTAATCATGGGGCTAATACTCATCTTTGGCTGGCTTTAATATCATTCCCTTAATTCATGGTAAAGAACTTGTTAAGATATGTCTTGAATGCATTGATGTCCTACAATTAGTAGTTGGGGTTCCCGTTGCGAAAACGCATTCCACATTCGCATGTATAAATGTATCTGCATTCCGCTTAGCGCATCCCGCGCAAACACATCTCGCATAATTTTAATTACCTTAAGAATTTTAAATTCGTCATGGTTTAGATCGATTTCGCATAGTTTTAAATAATCTTAATATCATGAGAGTTTTACCGAAAAGTTAATTTATTAGGAAAAAAAGCGACTCTAGGTTTATATTTTATTTTTTATCATTGTTTTTTGTTTACTAGAGTGCATTTCTTCAAAGTTATTTGTTGTTTGGTCCACTTTAAACCTAAGTTTTAATAATTTTATTTTTTATCATTGTTTTTTGTTTAATAGAGTGCATTTCTTCCAAGTTATTTGTTGTTTGGTAAGAATGTGTTAGGACAACATTATATTGTCCACTTTAAATTTAAGCTTTAATAATTTTATTTTTTTATTTTATCTCAAATATATTTTATATTAACGCAGATGTTTGTCCTCACTTATACTATATTTTATCTCTAAATTCTTTTCACGAAGGAAGATGGTTGTTCCTGAGCAAATCAAGACTATTTATACCCTCGGTCTTTTTTCTTCCACATTAATTAAGGATATAAAAAGGACAATCATGGAGCTGATTAGGTTATAAAGTCTTATTTGTTGTAAGTGTAATCTTTGTTTAACATGCACTTTGTTAGGATTACGACTCTCGACCGATCTTCATATTGATTTGATATCATTCACTCATATCTTTTATGTGTTGACAACTTTATATCCCCAAACACTGTGAATGAGATGTTTGTAGAAAAAAAATGAGTAATAAGACAAGAGAGACTAATTTGCACACTAAAAATATCTTGGGTGGGATGTGACAATTCAGGGAGGCTCTCCTATGTTTAAGCTTCTCAATTCCATTAAACACAATCAAAATTAAGTTTAATTTGCCAAACTAGCAAAAAACACTAAGTGTGTCACATCAAATGCATAAATATAAATCAACACAACCAAGGAAAAGTATATTTTATATATATATATATATATATATATATATATTTATATAAAAATGACTCTTAAGATAATATAGAAAACCTCTTCTTGTTCCATTTTTCAGGTTTATTTCAAGTGTTAATAAACAATCTATAAAAATGGTTTTTGGGGTGAGGGTGATCCAAAATAAACTTAAAAAAAAAAAGAAACATGTATGTGGGAGGGAGAAAACAAATTTATTTCATATACTAGCTAATTGTTCCTATAAGTTTTTTGGGTCAATTTTTCTTTAAAAAGTTACTCTTATCAACTTTATTTTTATAATTTTTTGAAAAATTCAAACTAAAGATATCGTGGTTGATTCATACATCAATATTAGTTGAAAAATACTAATTTTGACATATTGTGTACTTTTTTTTGCATTAGAATCATTATTATTGCTTAATTCCAATTAAATTATTTTGATAGGAATTACTTTTATTCTTGGACTAAAAATGAACAAGAAGCAAAACCTGTGGCTCAAATTCATAGATAGAGTTCACAAGAATCCAATCAGCTCCATGTGCATTGGACCACTGATTCAACAACAAATGAAAATATTGAGGGTAGCGCTCAGGAGCCGAGAAAAAGGACGGAAAATCCATCAACCAAAGCGGCGGAAGCCCCACAACCGCAACCGGCGGCGAGGCATCCGAAACGGGCAAACTTAGCAACCCTTCATGAAAAGAATAGTAAATGAAGTTGACGGAGCACGGCTGCGTAAAGAACGCCGCCGCCACAAGACCGAAGCCCTTGGCAACATCAAGAGCCCAAGGCATGAAGGCATCATACACAATGCCCTGAATCGGGCAATCAGAGGCCTGGAGTCGGTGGATGAGATCGATTAGCGTTTCGGTCCCGACCACCTGAAATCTAGCCCAGTAATCGTGGGTGCTAGTGGCTGCAGCAAACCTGCCATTGTCGAAGCCATCCGAGATGGTTTCAACCTTGAAGGCGCGGTCGGGTTCGAGTTTAAAGGTATTGAAAATGAAGGTGGTGAGAGCAACTGTGGTTGCCAATCCTTTGGAGGATAAGGTGTTGGAGAATTGGAGCATAGGGTTTACATGGCCTTGAGTTGGATAAGGAATTACCAATACATGGAGTTTCTTTTCTCTCCCCATCCTTCTTTCTTGGAGTTCCAAACTCTTTTCTTTTGCAAGAAATATTTTAGATATGAAGTTATGTAGAAAAGATAACTTTTTGATAATTTAAATTTGTTTATGTTGTGTTTGGCCAGCTCGCAATAAAACCCAATGTATTGATAATTTAAAATCGAACCTTTTGGTGGCATTCTTATTTTAAAATCAAACATTTTTATTTTTACATTTTAATAACGTTTAGTAAATACGATTTTGAAATGAATAAATAAAAATAATAATAATAAAACTTAAAATCTAAAGATTAAAATAATATTTTTCTTTTAATTTGAATAATATTTTATTAGTGTTTGTTTTCTTTTCATGCAATTAATTTCTTGTTTAATGCATGCTTTTAATATCTTTTTCTACGCTCTTCTTGATTTTTTCACGTGGTTACTTTCCTATCTTTTCTTATTATCTCCCTGTATTTTTATCGAGCATATATATATACAAACACACACACATATA
>JBBMKA010000001.1:2173392-2197195 GCA_037833695.1 Sechiopsis laciniata
TTTACACAAGGGTTGGGTTTTTTTTTTTTTTTTTTTTTTTTTTTTTTTTTAATAATAAAAACAGTTGAGTAGTAATGTTATAATCTCAATTGGTTAATTTCGTTTTAACAAGAGCGTTATAATCTCAAGCAATCAAATAATGAATGTGTGATGTGATAATTAACTATTTCATTTATATTTTATAAAATCAATCTCTCTTGCTTTAAAGTGTATTCTCTTGCTTTGAAGTGTAAGTGTATTTTGTTTTCTTTCGACAGATCTTTTAAAAGTGATTTGATATTTTTCAAAAAAAAAAAAAAAAAAAAAAAAAAAGTGATTTTGATAAGTGGAAAGGAATGTGTGGCCATAATGGAGATTTATTAATTAATATAAAGCTTGGCCACATTATTAAAGATGAAAAAGTTTTGGTTGTTTGTGTTTGTTGAACCTTATCCTAAGCTGTCGGCAAATCTCTAATGTAATCGTTACTTAATCTTTTAGTCACAATAATTTTATTGTTTGGTTTTAAACTAGATTAACATCAAGATTATAGATTTGATCTCGAGAATTAGTATTTGACTCTCATTTATTTGAGAGTAGTAATACTTTTTATGTAGTATTTATTGTTCTTCCTCCCGCGATATGTACTCAAAATTTTTTTTCTATAATTGTTGCTGAAGTTGGTTAAAATACTATTTTTATTTTAGTTTTTAGATTTTAAGTTTTGTTCTATTTTAATTTTTAGATAAAAAGTTCAATTTTAATTCTTACTGTAATATTTATTTCATTTTAATCATGAGACTTTTAAATGTTTAATTTTAGTTCAAAAAAATCAAAATTAATCCATATAATAAATTTGAAATTATTATTAATTGTAATTAGTTCAATAATATTAATAAATTTAATACAAGTAAAGAAAATATGGGAATATATTTCTAAATTTACTAAAAAAATGTGATTTTTTTTAGAAAAATTAACAAAAAAATTCCAGGAATAATAAAATTTATTATTTTTTTGAAAGTTTATTAAAATTTGAACATTTGAAAGTTTAGAGACAAAAATAAAATAAAATTGAAAGTTCATAGACAAAAATGGAACAAATTAGAAGATAAAGGACTAAGATTAAATTTTTGAAAATTTAGAGATTAAAATAAAACAAAACTTATTCCCCCACAAGCTTGTTAGTGACATGAATTTGATCATAAAAATGGGTAATACCTAAGATTTATGCAGTAACCTTGCGCTGAATTTGGCACCTAAGAATTGTGTGCAATTTGAAGTCAAATGTTATAGCTTTCCAATGCTAGAAGCTGATGAAACTCCACTTTTGGGATAGGATTTGAAATCAAGATTTAACAATTAAAAGGCCTCAACATTCTCATTCATCCTTTAAAACCCGAATTAAGGTGCTAGCTAGATCTTACCACATCTAAACAATTCTTGACATTGTGTGCCATAGACTCGCTAAGTTTTATCTTATAGTCGAATCCGCAAATTAGAGGCCTAAGAAAGCAATCTAGACATCTCAAAATCAGAATCCTAGCACATTACTTTTCTATTCATGCACACTACCTCCCATTTATACGCCGTCATGTCAGTACTGTCAATCTTGGGTTAATGACACTAACGAGAACCTAAAGAATATAATCTAGCCATCTCGAAAATTGATCCAATCCAACCTTTCTAAATTATATCCAATAGTTAATCATACAATTAGCGCATATAGATTCGACATCCATATTGAATTAGGGAAGAACAAAATAAAATAAAAATGGACGCATTCGACCATTGTCGGGTGGGACGGATTTGGCGATGCACATGAGTATAAGGTATAAACACCCTATGTAAATCACATCGGCGTATACCTGCGAGCCAAACGCCTCCTAAACCCTAATATATTTTTAAATGGATATTTCTCCACCTACCCAAACAAAGGATCGTAGAGAAGCCAACAGAAAAAACTGCTTGCCTTCAGTCTAAAATAAAACCAACAAAAAAATCCTCTGTTTTTTCTTTCTTTATCTCTCTCCTTCAACTAACTTATTCAAACAAACAAACAACACCTTCTTTTTCTCTCCCAAACGCTTCATCCCGATCTCTTTTTTTCCCTTTATCATCTTCTTCCTTCCTTTTCCGACCTTCCGTTCTCGGCATCGAGAGCTTCTCATTTCCTCTGCCGAGCTCTCGATCCGCCGAAACCCATTTCCCCTGCCATTCTTCCAATGGACAACATAACCACCCAATTGAAGAGGGGAGTTTCCCGCCAATTCTCCACCGGCTCTCTCCGCCGAGCTCTAAGCCGCCAATTCTCCCGCCAATCCTCATTCGACCCACGACGGAACAATGCAAGGTTCAGCTTTGGCAGGCAGTCCTCTCTCGACCCTCTTCGCCGTGGTCCCCATGACAAGACCAACCTCGCCGTCCCCGACAATTTGGACTCCACGATGCAGCTTCTCTTCATGGCCTGTCGCGCTGACGCGAGAGGCGTTGAGGATTTGCTCGACAGCGGCACCGATGTCAATAGCATCGACTTGGATGGTCGTACTGCCTTGCATATTGCTGCCTGCGAGGGCCATATCGATGTCGTTAAGCTATTGCTTATTCGCAAGGCTAATATCGACGCTCGTGATCGTTGGGGCAGTACGGTAATTGTAAATTCATTGTGCCCTTTTGTTCTTTTCTTGTTATTTTTGAAATTTGTTTTTTCTCTTTTCCTTCAGGCTGCTGCTGATGCTAAGTATTATGGAAATATTGAGATTTACAACATTCTAAAGGCTCGTGGAGCTAAAACTCCGGTACTAACTCTAAGTTTCTCACCTTCAATGCGTAGTCCCGTCTTTTCAATGCGTGATCCTCGATATGATGCCAGTTTTGTTTCACCATTTTTAGATCAGATCCCAATTTTGGTTATTTTGAACCGAATATGCCTTTGAATTCTATGGATTCTCATATCGTATTAAATATTAATTGGGAATGAGTTGCATCTATCTTCCTATTTTTCTAATATTGAATCGTCAACACATCCAAGATTTTTAGCCTTGGAAACAAGGATACTTTGATTTTGACCAAGTATATGTGTTAGACATGTATCCGACATCATATTTTCAGATACTCAAAATTTCGTGTCCTCCATTATTATTATTATTTATTTTGGGCACTTTACAGATACCTCACAAACACACAATTTAAGACTTATTTTTTTCATGTGGTTGGTGGCATGACAACAAGATAGTGTTGGTGGCGGAAGTCTGCGACAATGCCCAACTAAGGTAGATCGACAAAAATGGAAAAAAGAAAGAAAGTAGGAGAGAAAAAAGATAAAAACTGTTACTGAATTTAAATGGACTCGTGTAACTAATTATGTGGGCTAAATTCAAATGCTAATTGAATTTTCATTTTCAACTTTATTTTAATTATTTTTCCTAGTCAGTAAAAAACTAAAATATTTTGAGTTTTGATTTTATAATATTGTCCTCAATTTTTTAAAAAAAATATCATTTCTCTATGTCGGTGTTGTGTCTTGTCGTGTCCGCAGTTCGTGTTCGTGTTTCTAAGTTTTGGCTTTTATCTTGTCTGTTTTCAGAAATCAAGGAAGACACCAATGACAGTTGCAAATCCTAGGGAAGTTCCTGAATATGAGCTAAATCCATTGGAGCTTCAGATTAGAAGAAGTGATGGTATATCAAAGGCAATGTCCCTCCACCATTTCTCTGTTAACACCTGATTTGAGTAAAAATGTTTTGTGCCATAACTTGGTTACTTGTATGCATTTGTTAGGGGACATATCAAGTTGCTAAATGGAATGGTACAAAAGTTGCTGTGAAAATTCTTGATAAAGATTGTTATTGTAATCCGGATTCTATGTACGTATTCACTTGAAAATCTGTTTATGTTTTTGTTGAATTATGTTAAATCATCAATCAACCTAAGAGTTTAAATGGGTGGATTGGAATAAATTTAATTATATCAACAAACAATTCCATTTATACTTTGAATGAGGAAACTTTATCAGGCTTACTATTTTCTTTCTAGTGATCTTACCTGAACAAGATCTGTTCTTTAGGTTTCTAAAAAGTAAATTTGGCTTTATGTAGGCAGATATAAGCTCTTTTGTACCTTTAACTATCATAAATTAATAGCAGCACTCATTATGATCTAATCATCTAAATGATTTGAAAATGGATTTCATATGTGTGCAACTTTCATGTCTCTTCCCAAGAGTAGCCTGGGTTTTTTATGGCTGTATAGATTGTAGGGGTGTACATGGTTTAAATTGAGTAAGGTTAGAAGAATTTTTCGGACTACCCCAAAGTTTTGCGTTGGTCAATTTGCCAACAAATCCAACACTATGTACTTGAGCAACCCAACCCAACCCATATATTTTTCAGGTTGGGTTGGGTTGTCGGATTATACTTATCTTCTATTTTATCTTTAAGGTTCGACTCATGGCTCATACATCTATAAAAGAAAATGAAGAAAATTGCATGATACTTGGTTGAGATTCAACATGTTTATATTATTAGTACATGCTTTACTGACCAACTTGTTAAAACCTATTTTGTTAATTAATCTTACACACACATATATATAAAATATTAATCTTAGTTCATACCATATATTCTCTGACAATATCGAAGTGCGCGCAAGCTTGCCTAAACAATCAAGAATACAAAAAAAAACTTGAAAGATTAGCCAAACTCTAAAATTATAACCCAACCCTTATGATTTAGGTTGGGTAGTCGGGGTGGTTCTTCGGGTCCATATTATATTTGAAACTATTTTATCATGCCTTTGTTTGGCTGGAATTAGAAGACTATTTGCTTAAAGTTGGTATATCTCATATGTGTATTTGATACAGAAATGCATTCAAACATGAGTTGATGTTGTTGGAAAAGGTCAGACATCCAAATGTAGTTCAGTTTGTTGGTGCTGTTACTCAAAATTTGCCAATGATGATCGTTTCTGAATACCCTCCAAAGGTATTAATAGATGAATATTCCAACTCTTTATTTGCATATTGTTTGCACAATATATCTTGTTTCATAGCTTTTATATCAACTAATTAATTCTCTCTTCATTTTTTGTTTAATCTTTCAGGGTGATTTAGGTTGCTATCTTCAAAAGAAAGGTCGTCTATCTCCATCCAAAGCCTTAAGATTTTCCCTAGATATTGCCAGGCAAGTTCTGTATTAATTCTCATATTGAACTCAGTCTAATTTGGAGCATCTTCAACTCTTTCTGACAGTTTATTTGAGCCTCAATTGCCTTTCTTATCAACAAGCATATTGATATTCTATATGTTGTTAAGACATTACTTTTCTCTGTTGGAACTTCTCTTAGTCTCCGAGGGGCGGCCTCGTTGTTTGAGACCTGAGGCTTCCAAGGTGTGCTTCTTTGGAGGTAATAGGTTCAAGACCCACGAGTTCATCTTAATTTGTAAAATTTCTTGTTGTCTCTTGGGTCCGGACCTCGAAACAGGTGCGGGTGCTCCCAAATATATGTGAGTGAAGTTTTGATTCCCGGTCATAAAGAAAAAAAAAACTTCTTTTAAGAACATTTGGGGCAAGAAGAATGAAAATGATTATGTGGAGAATGATTAACAGAGAAAATAATTATCTACGTTTGGATGGAGGGATTATTATGAGAACCGTTACTTGCATTTGAGGTGGAGAAAATAATTATGGAAAGAACTATTATCTGGTTTTTTATGAAGAGAATGATTATGAGAAAACAAAATAGTAATTAGTGAAGGAAATGACAAAATGGTTAGTGTGGAGAATGAAAAGTGGCAATAGAGGAATGAAATTATGAGGAGAATGAATATTGTGATCAAGGAGAGAGGTGAATAGTGATTTTGGGATGAATGAATATTGATCAATGGAGGAAATGATTGTCGGTGGCCCAAACATAATTAATTATTTCTCCATAATCATTCTTATTCCCCTTGCTCCGAACATCCTCTTGATATCTTTGTCTCCTAGCAGGATTATTAATCTTCTAAATTGTAACACGATGTATAAAAATTTATTATCAGGGGAATGAACTGTCTTCACGAATGCAAACCGGATCCAATTATTCACTGTGATTTAAAGCCAAAGTAAGGCAACCATACTCAAATTAAGCTTTAATTTGAGATTTAGTTCGTATTCTTTTCTAATATTGGAAATTTATTGTAAGGTGCCAGAAATATTTTGATGGATAGTGGAGGGCAAGTCAAAGTTGCTGGATTTGGCTTGATAAGATTGTCAAAAATGTCTTATGGCAAAGCAAAACTAGCTAAGCCTGTGGTTATTGACTATTCGAGTAAGTCGTCGATCGCATTCAACATAAGCTACCTTGTTTCTTGGATTTCATTTCTTTTTTATATTCGTGAGTGTTCTGGTAAAATTTGCGTATATCTCAACTATTATCACGAAACATACCGTTTGCTCTATAACATTTAAATATAAAAGAAACTCGTAGAAAACTCATTCTTATATAAATAGTCACCATGGATTGAATTCATCATCTCTAAGTTTCCCAAAACTCTTTTAAAAAGGCATTTGGATGAGATTTTAGATGAGGAGTTATATTGAATAGTTAGAAAATTGAGATTTTTATAATAAATTTTTATGAAGGAGTTGCAACAAAAAACTCGTTTGGATGTGGATTTGAAATAAAAAATTATTTTGAGTAGTTAAAAATGAATTATTAGAAATGAATGGTTAAAAATGAGTTATTTTGAGTAGTTAGAAATGAAGAGTTATTTTGAGTAGTTAGAAATGAGGAATTATTTTAAATAATTACAATACCTTGTTTAAATATGGTATTTTGAGGAGTAGTTAGTAAATACTCCTTTCTAAATCCTCCATAAATTCAACAAACAAACACCCCCTGGATATGTACTTAATTAGCATGAATTTCATTATCCAACATAAGTGATTTATGCTTTATAAGTGGAAATGATCTTGACTTGTACATAATATTTATGTCATATTGTGTCACCTGTAGATATATACTTAGCACCCGAGATTTACAACGATGAAAGATTCGACAGAAGCGTCGATGCGTTTTCATTCGGTCTCATTCTATACGAGGTATCTACAATTGAAATTGTTTTTTACTGTCCTAATCTTGTCATATCATTGAGAGATGAAGCACAATGGTGATCACTTGATAAATGGCTTTTTCTTGTGTATTTGTATTTGGTTTTCATGGGCAGATGGTTGAAGGTGTTCAACCATTCCATCCCAAGCCTCCAGAAGAGGTTTCAAAAGCTATTTGTGTAGAAGGAAATAGGCCTTCATTTAAGATCAAATTGAAAAGTTATCCACCTGATCTAAAAGAGTAAGTCTCTCATTGTCAAATGTTATAGTTATTCTATTACCCAAGTTTATGAATGTTTAATTTCCATATGCTCTTGTGAGAAACAAAACATATTTGAACATTTTGAACATTAATAAAATACTTTTTTTTGTCTCTTGAGTTCAGACTTTGAGATGACGCAGGTGTCTCCATATATGTAGTAGAGTGAAACTCTGCTTACCAGTTATCAAAAAAAGTAAAAATCCCCAATTAAAAAGTCCCACAAATGCAAAATTATAGGAACACAGAGGCAAAAAAAGTTAAAGATCTTTCTCTCCTCATTCGTTGAGACATGGGGCTTCCAAGGTATGCTCCTTTGGAGGTCTTATGTTTGAGACTCTCAGAGTTGAGCTTAATTGTCAAATCTTTTGTTATTTCTCAAATTCAAACTTTGATATTGGCACTGGTGCCCTCAGGCAATGGGAGCGAAGCTCTGATACCTAATCATAAAAAAAAACAATTCATTGAGAGAACGCCTAATAAAGGGTGAATATCATAAGATTTGTGGAACAATGCAAAATATTTTTGGTCCATTAGATGTACTATTTTAAATTTTGACGATGTTTAACAACCCACTAAAAATGGACTAAAATCTGTGATTTTTAGGTCAAGGATACATGTCAATTATCGCTGGACTAAGCCTATTTTGACCTAAAAAATTATCTTTATGACACTCTATATCCATGACAAAAACCGAACTTGCATCGAAATTTACCAAAAGAGGCAAGCAAAGAATCAAGTGTACATTTCAAATAATGCATAATCATAAGATAGATAAGCAAGGGGAAGATTTTGTTCTTCTTTTCTTACTTTATTGAAGATATTACAAATGTTAGATTTTCCATAAAATGCAGATTGATTGAAGAATGTTGGGATCCAAAACCTGTTGCGAGGCCTACATTCTCTGAAATTATTGTAAGGTTGGATAAAATAGTTACCAACTGCTCAAAACATGGATGGTGGAAAGACCCCTTCAAACTTCGCTGGTAAGTTCGGGTTGATGGAAATCTAATACCTTGAATGGCAAATGAATGATTTCGGTTTGGTTTTTGTCGTTTTGTACCAAACAGACAACCCAATTGATATCCTCGGCTTTGATCCAAATTGATGTTCAAAAAAGGACAAAATCATTGATTCTGTTTGATTTTAGTTCATTTTTGTTTTGATTTCAATAAAAAAATTGATTAATTTTTCAGTTTTGTGTCTTATTTTCAATTTGATTTCCAACATTCTTTTTTACGAGTCAAAACCAATATTTCTCATAACGTTATATTTATAATTATTTTGCTTTATATTTTACATTTAAATTTATTCTTTCATCAAATCTCAATATAAATATATTTTGATTTTCTTTTAGAATTTATATATTCAGTTCGGTTTGGTTTAATTTTATATTGGTTTTTTCATCAAAAATTGAATCGAACCAATATATTTCGTTTTTCTAAAATATCAAACTAAATTATCCAATATTGTTCTAAAAGATGAAATCGACCCATTTCGTCGATTTTTTGTTTTTCCTTTCACCTGTACCTTGAATATATATGTTAAAAATGATTTAAATTATGTGCAGGAAATAAGAAGGTAGGGAACTCAAAGCCCACTCTTTTCAGAATGAAGAACAATTTTCAGAACATAGATAGTTTCATTGTTGAGCACTGCTACAATATGGGATTCAAAGCTTTTTTTTTTCTTAAATCATTTGTCTCATTCACTGTCAGATTGTATTGTCTTGTGGACTGGAGGGGTTCTTGTGTAAAATGTGTGAAAGATGTTTTTTTTTTTCCCTTTTTTTTCCTTCTCTCCTTTTTTAATGAAGAAAAGTTTTTTTTGTTATCTTTCTCTTTTATTTTTTTCAATATATATACTACAACATGAAAAGTTAAGGTCTTGTTTTAGTGTGATCTATCTTTTCCTACCCGTTTAATTTGGGGTCCTTTTTTGTTAAAAATTAAAAAAATGTGATAAATTGAGTCACGTAGGTAGTCACGAAAAGATAGGTCATGTTAAAACATGACCTAAATTGTTTTCTTAATGATGGAAGGTTTACGTGCAACAATGGATGACAAAAGAAGCATGGATCAGAACACAAGAAACCTATACAATACTAGCTACATACTGATTCGTCAATTTTTAATAAATATGTATGGATCTATTTTGCATAATAATTTAGAAATGAGATGGACAAAGTTTGAAAAAAATATTCAACACATCATAAAAAATGAAAGGTTTATATAAAATTCGATCGCTCGTCTCGACACTACAGTGGCATTCGTCGCTCGCATTCAAGTCTGATGAATGCACATAGTAGAAGACGTCGTTACAACGTTGAGGCATCTAAAGGTGGGGGTTGTGGTGGCACGAATGGGGGCTTTGTGCTGTCTTGGGGGACGTCGTGGGCGTGCCACGATGCCCCCTTGGCAGTCTTCTATTGCTTTTTTATGCTCCTTGCTCCCTTTTTCGCTCCTTCGACTCTAGCTTGCTCCCAAATGCTTCGAAATGCATGCCAATTTCCTATGGGCTCCATTTTGCTCATTGGACTAAAAACACCTACAAAGTATATAATACAGTTGAGTAACTAATTAACCACTAGCTTAAAGATTAGTATTAGTAATGGTTGAGATGTAACATATAATTGACCTAGTTTTTAATAGAAAAAAGCATATAATATGGTCATATTCATGAATACAACTTGTCTTGCAAGGCACGTATAATGACTTTCTAGTTTTGGCCTTTGTAAGACTTCTCTTATATTGTGTTTCAAAAGAGAATATTCAAATATATATAAAAAAAAATTCTTCTCTCCACCCTTTACTCTCAAGTGTCCTTTTTCATGCATTAATACTCAAATCCTTTGCTGTCATGTATGACTTATTGCCTTACCTCATAGTTAATTTTAAATCTCCCAATCCAAAGCCTTTAGTTAGATTGCAGAGCTAACTATATATGTATATATAAATCAAACAATGTGATAACACACCCTCACCAATATTGTTCTCCAAATTTAACTACGAGATCTGTGGTTCGAATTTCTTAATCTTTTATTACATTAAGAGAAGAGATTTTAAGATGGAACTTGAACAACATCGTAAAGTTCATGTTATCGTTGTGCCATGTCCAACACAAGGTCACGTAAACCCGCTTCTACAATTCGCAAAACATCTCGCTCATCAAGGACTCAAGGTGACACTACCTACAATCTTCACTACTACTCCCAGTTCTACTCATATGTCACTCACTATTGAACAAGTACCCATGTTGCCATACAACGGAATCGAACCCGAGACACCCATTGCCTTCTGGATTCGCCGCAAAGATTCCATTTGCTTGCATCTCAAAGAGCTCATTGCTCGCTTCGAGGGCAGCGACCACTCGGTTTCTTGTGTCGTGTATGATTCTATGATGTCTTGGATTCTTGACATTGCTAGAGAGTTTGGAGTGTTGGGAGCTTCCTTTTTCACTCAATCTTCTGCTGTTAATGCAATCTATTACAATGTCTACAAAGGGTGGTTGGATATTGATCCAGTGCACCCAAGCTCAGTGTCGTTAGAGGGACTTACAGATCTTCAACCGTCCGATCTATCAACTTTTTTATTTGGACCTATAAAAAATACCTCAATGGTTGAGTTTACAACCAACCAATTTGTAGGCTTGAATGGTGCTGATTGGATCCTTGTCAACACTTTTGACTCTTTGGAACCACAGGTAAAGTTCCTAAAACTCAAGCTACATTTATTCTTTTTCGTAAGATTTTATATCAAAATTAATCGGCCATGAGAGAAGTAGTTCAGTTCATAAAGATTGTGACCTTACGAGGTTTCTCTAGGGATCCTCAACATATCTCTTTAAAATGATGACTTTTGACTTTAAGATGTACTTCTTTGAATTCATCATTTTCTAAGTCTAATTTTTGTTTTTGGATAGAATATTTGTTTGGGCATCAAGAATTAGTAACCATGAATTTCATCTCAAAATCAATGGGTATTGAAAAAAGTAGTTTATGCATTTTATACATGTTGTGAGGCCTTTTGACCTTCCCAATCAAATGACTATTGTTGATGAGAATGCAAACAAAGTGTAGTTAAATAAGGGGTAGAACATGGGTATATTAGGAATGACAAACATTTCCATTGGTAGGAGATTTTTTGGTTGAAACCAAAAACCAAAGCTACTAAGGCCTATGCCCAAAGTAGAGAATATCATATCAATGTATGCCAATCAAATGGTTTGATCATTGTTTCCTAACGAGTGGTATACGAGTAATGTCCCTAACTTAGCCAATGTATGTTGAATAATTCCTCGAGTATAGAATAAAGAATTTGCGAGCCAGCTTAATATTGATAATGACATAATCATAATAAAAATTTGTAGTTGTGCTGCCTGACATGTACTCGTATAATATTTGTTTAGGCTTCCTATGCTAGATAACACTGAACTTCATCTCAAAATTAATGCATAATTAAAAAATATAGTATGTGTATCTTAAACATGTTGTGAGGCCTTTTGATCTGACCAATCAAATGACTAATGTTTTTGTTGATGTAAAAAAACAGGAAAGTGAGTGGATGAGAAAACAATTTCCATTCAAGAGCATTGGACCAATGGTGCCCTCCACCTACTTAAATGGATGGCTTCCAAATGACAAGGACTATGGGCTTAGCTTATTCAACTCAAACACAAATTCCATCATGAAATGGCTAGATTCAAAACAGAACAACTCTGTTATTTACATATCATTTGGAAGTTTAACAGAAGCAAAAGAGAAACTAATGGAAGAAGTAGCATGGGGAATAAAACAAAGCAACAAATTCTTCTTGTGGGTGGTGAGAGAATCAGAGACTCATAAGCTTCCACACAATTTCATTGAGGAAACCATAGAGAAAGGGCTAGTAGTAAAATGGTGCCCTCAACTACAAGTTTTGGCTCATAAATCGGTGGGGTGTTTTGTTACGCACTGCGGTTGGAACTCGACGCTCGAAGGGTTGAGCTTGGGAGTGCCGTTGGTGGCGATGCCGTTGTGGTCGGACCAACCGACGAACGCAAAGTATGTGGAAGATGTGTGGAAGATTGGGAAGAGGGTGAGAATGGATGAAGATGGAAATTGCACAAGGTTGGAGATAGAGGAGTGTATTAATGAAGTTATGGAGGGAGAAGAGAGTAAACAAATTAGAGAGAATCTTAACAAGTGGAGGGAACTTGCAAAATCATCCATGGATGAAGGTGGGAGCTCTAACACAAACTTAAATCAATTTGTACAACAATTGAAGAACACACAACTTTGATTGCTATCTCTAAAATAAGTTGTTAATGGCTTTAATATTCCATAATTCCTACTTTGTTTTGTAGAGTCACTAGAGTGTCACTTTGTTTCAGTCTTCATGTTAGATAATTTTATTTTCCAATCTTTTAGAAGTTTTTTTTTAATTCAACAATTTTGGAGATAGAATTTTGAACATATAACCCTCTTGATTATTGTGTAACATGACAACTTTGGAGAGATTTTGATATTAGTATGATATTGTCTATTTTAGACATAAAATATACTGACATTTTTTTTTGTTTCACTCAAAGGCATCATAACAATGAAAATGGTTGTCAATGTCATCATTCATATGATCATGATCTATACCCCTTGTATCTCACCAATGTGAAACTATTGCTTCATTTGTATTCTCAAACAATCCTCCCTTAAAATAAAGTACACAATATGAGGCTCGTTCATCGAATAGTCATTTATTTGAATTATATTTGACCGCACCTAAACTTAACTATGAATACCTTCGAATTTGAGCACACTTTAGAATTACTCATCACTAGAGCACACATTAGGTTCAACGACAGATTTTGATTATGACCTATTAGATAGTGTGGACATCCTAACATGCCCCTTCAACATAGTGTGTATAGAATCTCAATTTCATTTTTATTTGGATCGAATACCCGTTTGGGTTTAATGGGCTCTGATATCATATTAGATAGTGTAAACATCCATCACAAAACCAATTGATGATGAAAGAAGTAGTCCACCTTTCTAACCCAACACAATATGGGTTGAGAGAGATTGGGCCTAAGGCTCTCCCCAATTAGGAGAGTCTCTCCAACACCAATAATAGCTAATACAATGTTAGTCAACCTTATATAAATTTGGGTGTTTTTTTGTGTCATGTTTTCTTTAATTTTTGTTGTTGATGATTAATTCATAATACAAATAGATGAATTGGATATGGAATGCTATTGTGCACAGTTTGATGTTAGATTGAGCAACAAAAGATGAAGATATCTAATCAGGTGCATCCAAACGAGTTATTACAACCAGTCAAAATAACTATTCATTTGTAATCACTCAAAATAACTCTTCATTTCGAAACCACTCATTTCTATGGTCTTTTTATAAAATTTACATTCAAACGAGTTATTATTTGAAATTCCTCTACAAAAATTCACATCCAAACGAGTTATTATTACAATCTCAATTTCTAATCAGTTAACGATTTATTTAGATGAATACAACTTGTCTTGCAAGGCACGTGTAATGACTTTCTAGTTTGGCCTTTGTAAAACTTCTCTTGTATTGGGTTTCAAAAGGAAGTATTCAATATCAAAAAGGATTTCTTGTCTCCACCTTTTCTCTCAAGGGTCTTTTTCACTCGTTAATTTAATATTCAAACCTTTTGATATCATATATATGACGTATTGGCTTACCTCATAGTTAACCCTAAATCTCTCAATCCAAAGCCTTTAGTTAGATTGTAGAGCTAACAATATATATATATATATATATATATATAAAGCAAATAATGCGTTCAAATCCATAACACACCCTCTAGTTCGAGTCTCTCAATTTTTTATTATATTAAAGAAAAAGAGATTCTAAGATGGGGCATGAACAACGTCGTAAAGTGCATGTTGTCGTGGTGCCATGTCCGGCGCAAGGTCACGTAAATCCGCTTCTACAATTCGCAAAACATCTCGCTCATCAAGGACTCAAGGTGACACTACCTACAATCTTTACTACTACTCCCAATTCTACTCATTTGTCACTCACTATTGAACAAGTACCTATGCTGCCATACGACGGAGCCGAACCGGAGACGCCCAGTGCACTTTGGGGTCGCCACCAAGCTTCCATTCGCTTGCATCTCAAAGAATTCATTGCTCGCTTCGAGCACAGCGACGACTCGGTTTCCTGCATCGTGTACGATTCCATGATGTCTTGGATTCTTGACATTGCTAGAGAGTTTGGAGTTTTGGGAGCTTCGTTTTTCACTCAATCTTCTGCTGTTAATGCAATCTATTACAATGTTTACAAAGGGTGTTTGGATATTGATCCTCTGCAGCCAAGCTTAGTGTCATTAGAGGGACTTCCAGATCTTCAACCGTCGGATCTATCAACTTTTTTGTCCGATCGTGTAAAAAATGACACAGTTATTACGTTCATAACCAACCAATTTGCAGGTTTGAATGATGCTGATTGGATCCTCGTCAATACTTTTGACTCTCTGGAACCACAGGTAAAGTTCTCTTTTATTTCATTTTATTGACAATTCTTCTTTTTTTTAGTTTGAACTTAAGGACCTAGAAAATTTATTTTAAGATGACCAATTTTGAATTATTTTGAGAGATCTATTTTATATATACAAAAAAATAAAAATTATAAATTTTAAGACTTTGACGGTTCACATTTTAATATGCATAACATAAAAGAATTCGAGAAACAAGTTAAAGTCTAGTGGTGGTTCCAATAAGTATCTCACATTAGTTAGATGAGGGAAAGATCTTTGGTATATAAATGAAGACAACCATCTCCATTGATATGAGACTTTTTGGGTAGAATAAAAAATAAAGTCATAAGGATGTGTGTCAAAAGTAGACAACATCACATTAATATAGAGATTCGAATAAGATTGTTATCCTTATCATAGATGAATTATACATTTATATATATATATTAATATATTGATGAGAATATAAACAACTGTAGTCTTATAAATAAGGGATAAATCATGAGTATATAAAGATAATAAACATCTTTATTTGTATAAGACATTTTGCGTGAAATAAAAAACAAAGTCACAAGACTTATACCTAAAATAGACAATATTATACCAACGTGGAGATTTATCAATTTTAGAGAGCCATCATATATGCATCTATAAATAATATTAAAATATGTGAGGAACTTACTTTTATATACAAAAACAAAAAAATAATAATAATAACTAATTCCAAAATTTTGAAGAACCATGGCTCCCCTAACCCCTTATGCGCTTATATATTTCATGAAGGTTGTATGATTCTAAGAATATTTGTTTGAGTTTCATGAATCAATACCTAGATAACACATGGATTTCAATTTAAATATCATTATTTAATATGACCAGTCAAATGATTGTTTTTGTTGATGTAAAAACAGGAAAGTGAGTGGATGAGAAAACAATTTCCATTCAAGAGCATTGGACCAATGGTGCCCTCCACCTACTTAAATGGATGGCTTCCAAATGACAAGGACTATGGGCTTAGCTTATTCAACTCAAACACAAATTCCATCATGAAATGGCTAGATTCAAAACAGAACAACTCTGTTATTTACATATCATTTGGAAGTTTAACAGAAGCAAAAGAGAAACTAATGGAAGAAGTAGCATGGGGAATAAAACAAAGCAACAAATTCTTCTTGTGGGTGGTGAGAGAATCAGAGACTCATAAGCTTCCACACAATTTCATTGAGGAAACCATAGAGAAAGGGCTAGTAGTAAAATGGTGCCCTCAACTACAAGTTTTGGCTCATAAATCGGTGGGGTGTTTTGTTACGCACTGCGGTTGGAACTCGACGCTCGAAGGGTTGAGCTTGGGAGTGCCGTTGGTGGCGATGCCGTTGTGGTCGGACCAACCGACGAACGCAAAGTATGTGGAAGATGTGTGGAAGATTGGGAAGAGGGTGAGAATGGATGAAGATGGAAATTGCACAAGGTTGGAGATAGAGGAGTGTATTAATGAAGTTATGGAGGGAGAAGAGAGTAAACAAATTAGAGAGAATCTTAACAAGTGGAGGGAACTTGCAAAATCATCCATGGATGAAGGTGGAAGCTCCAACACAAACTTAAATCAATTTGTACAGCAATTGAAGAACACACAACTTTGATTGCTATTTCCAAAATAAGTTGTTAATGGCTTTAATATTCCGTAATTCCTACTTTGTTTTGTATAGTGTCACTTTGTTTTAGTCTTTATGTTAGAGAATTTTATTTTCCAATCTTTCAGAAGTTTCCTTTTTTTTTAATTCAACAATTTTGGAGATAGAATTTTAAACCTATAACCTTGATTACTATATAGCGACAACAACTTTAACATTAATATAGTATTGTCTATTTTAAACCTAAGTTATAATGACTTTTTTTTCATCCAAAAAAAAATCATATCAATTAAAATGGTTGTCCTCATTCATATATTCACGATCTATACTCCTTATATGATCAATGTGAAACTATTACTTTATTTGTATTTTCAACAATCCTCCCTTGAATAAAGTACACAATATGAGCCTCGTTCATCGAATAGTCATTTGTTTGAATTATACTTCACCCTCGCATGAACTTAACTATGAATACCTCTGAATTTGGACACACTTTAATATATAAGGATAGATTTATCTATGAAATGTGGATTTGTTTTACGAATATATGGTATGCTACTTTTTCTTTGATAATATATGCGTGATCATTATTACAAGTCTTATTGAACTATATTTTTGTTTTGGTATGCAACTCTAATTAAAAGATAACCCAAAGATTAAAATATGCATTTACTTTTTCTTTAGAAATATGTTGTAGTTGAAAAGCACTTTTAAGTTGTCAAATTTGAATTCGTCTACCTTTCTAGATCTAGAAAATTTCGTTTTCTTGTCTCTAGATTCTTTATCCAAACATATGTATACTATAAACTTAAACCAAAACCCTATATTATATGAATTGGTGTTTTTATTTTACCAAAAACATGGGTTAATTAATTCTAATCCTTCCACTCTAATATGTGGCTAACAATAAGAAAGTAAGAAATAAGAGTTAAATAAATACAGTTTTATTATTAGCTTCCAAATCACATTTACACACATTCAATTGCATTGAAGGAATCTTCATCATCTGTTCTAAAAAAAAAAAATTATTCATCATCTCTAACACTAACACACACAGCAGAACAGCTTCTTTTTACACACTAATTTATATACATTAATGTTAAGTATTTGGTAACCGAGACCAAAGTCGATGACCATGGCAGCACAACGTGCATGACAACAACGTCGGAACAAATATCTGCAGCAACAGAGTTTTTGGTTCTACTACATTCTCGCTCCTTTCTAACCTAAATGGTGTGTGTTTATGAGGTGAACCAAAAATGAAGAAGAAAATGCATATATGTGTTATCTGCAAGTTTTCTCTCTATTGTAAGTTCTTTGTGTATATTGTTTTTTTTTTTAGTACTGTGTATATCGTTTCTACATTATGAATGAATGAGATAAATGAGTGGTTACAACTTACAAATGAGTGAATGGTTATTGGGATCGTGAACAAATAAAAATAAATTAATTAAAAACAATCCCAACACATGACATACACCTTCATTTGAGATTAACCAAATATTGATTTTCAAGTTGAAATTTAAAATTGGGAATTTGAATTGAAATACAACCAATCATACAAGTCAACATGCCACCACCCTTCTTAAACCGTTCTTAGACAGTATTTTACTAGGTAATTATATATTTTCTTATTAATAAATGGTGAACTTTTTTTGAAAAGTTTAGATCATGTCAAATTATGACATAAATTTTCATGCTACCTATGTGGTCTATTCTATTTTATTTTAAACTCAAGAAATTTTTTTAAAAATATAAAGAGAAAAATACATTTTTAGTGCTTAGGTTTGGGCTGTAATTTCAATTGTTCTCTACATTTTACAATTGAACATTTTTACCTTAACATTGTAATAATGTTCACTTTAATCCGTGAGATAAAAAAAAAAATCGTTTGTTAGATAACAAAATGTCGACTAAAACGATTATTAAACTAATTTTAAATTTTAATATATTGATAAAGTGATTATTTTAATTTTCACGTGAATTTAATTTTTAAAAGAAAATAAGTGTAAAAGTAAATTTAAAAAAAAATACACAAAAGACTAATATACATTATTGAAATGTCAAAGATAAAAATATTTAATTTTAAAATATAGAAACCAAATTGAAATTAGATTCTAAATCTTGATTCTAAAAATGTAATTTTTTATTGTTTGATTGTAAACCACTTCAGCACCAACGTCACATGTTCGATCCCAAGAATCAGTATTTGTTCTCCCTCCCTCAATATGTATTAAAAAAAAATGTAATTTTTCATAAATTAACTAAAAACAATCACAACATATTTGCACATGCCCTTATTTGAAATTAATCAAATATCGATTTTTAAGTTGAAGCACAAGATGGTTAATTTGAATTGAAATACAATCAATCATTCCCACCTATTAGTGTTTATATATATATATATATATATATATATATATTAATCTAACAATATTTGAGATTGGAATCTCTATACATTTGCCCACTAACAAACGGTGAAATTAAACGGGAGATGACGTGGATTAAACGGCGTCTTATCCCCAAATTGTAGAGAGTTATATTTTACAGTAAAGAAGTTTTTGTAAGAACGGAAACGAAGAAGAAGGAAGCCATGGACGTAGTTCAGAAGCCATTGCAGCTCTGTTGCAGCTTTCATGTTTTTCATCTTCCAAGATTTCAAACCACCGGAACTTCCAGATCGTTACAATTTCCACTTTCAAACTCTTGCAATTCTCTCTCGATTCACTCTCGTTTCTCTCTCGGTAAGTCGATCGATTCCAAGATTTCTCCCTGTTTTGATTGATTTCCTTTCGTTGAATTGTTTCTAGGTTATTCTGAATCGCCTTGTGTGGCAATGGATTTCAGATTCTGTAACTTGTTTGTTTCTTCCAGAAGTTCCATTCGCAACGCCTGAGAGCCGGGTTGGTGAAGAGGTGGCTTCTGATACGCAAGAATGGGCGATGCAAGGTATGTTCTGTTCTAATGATTGAACTGCCTTTGTTGTATTTGTGTATTTTAGTACTTACTGTTACAAATTCACGTTTTCGAGTAGTTGAATATTCTCTGAAGATGAAAGTTTGTTATCCGAATTTCGAACAATGGTTTAGTTTAGAAAATGTTTATTTGTTATCAGGTATCCGGCATTTCCATTTAATTTGTGTCCTGTTAGGATTGTGGAAGATGATGATGTCTTTGTTAATATGATATGATGCGTTTTTCTTTCGTTCAATGAATCAAGCTTTCATAAAATGAAATTATATTTTTTAGCATAACAAATGTTGAGTATCTTGAACCTACGACCTCAAAAGAATTGAAAGAATGCATGTCACAGACGATAAGACATAATATGGATTTGTGTGCGAGAATAGTTGGGGTGTGCATAAGGTACAGATATTAAAAAAAATATATACTATAATGTATTTGTTTTGGTTCCTGAATGATCAAATAAATATTGCTGAGTAAGTGAGTGACTACTGACTAGTTGTATCCCATTAATGTGGCTAATGTTATAATATTTTTGTTAGACGATGCTGAATTTCAAATGGGCTACAGTTCAAAAATCACTTGTGACATTAATTTGTAGACACCTCCCGTGTCTCCATTTTTTCGATGTCTTCCCGTGCCTAGCCTAGGGACGGGCGTGGTTACCCCAGGTATAGTGGAGCGAGCTTTGATTTCTCTATTTCAAAAAAAAAAAAAAAAAATCAAATGGGCTACATGAATCTTCATTTCAATGCTGTTTTTTTTCTTCTAAATCGATGAGTGTATGGGCTAGTTACGCGTACCTCGACTATTTCCACCAGACATACCATCTGACTCTACCATTTGGATGGGAACAAAACTCGTAGGAAATTATTTTCTAGGTAGGTGGTCACCATGTATTGAATTAATAACCTCTTGAATCTCCAATGCCCACTTTGACCACTAGGCCAACCCATGATGGTTGAATGCCAAATTTCTTAAGCCTTTTTCTTATTTTGTTATGATAAGTCGGAAACTACTAAATAACATCATTAAAATATATATTACCGCTATTTTAATACACAACAAGCTCTTTATTGTCTTAGATTTTGATTTTACATTTGTATTTAGATGCATTTACTTCCCATTTATCCATTTTGGATTCAGTGTTGTTTGCAACTCAATGGAAATGGTATAAGCTGTGCTTCTTTTTGCTGACAGATTTTTACTCCTTAAGGAAAGAAGTGGAAACAACCTCAGAGCGTGTGGAAGAGATAAGAAACTCTGCGGGTTTGTTACAGTTGGATCAAGAACTTGCAGATTTGGAGTCGAAGGCGGCTGACACCACTTTCTGGGATGACAGATCTAAGGCTCAACAAGTTCTCATGGCTCTGAATGACGTGAAAGATAAAATAAAGATGCTTACTGACTTCAAAACACAGGTAATGTATATGAAGTTTCTAGTATATTTCATTCATCATCAACTATACAACAGTATAAATACAAAATACAATTACTTAAAAAAGGGAAAGAATGTTGTATCCTAATCAAATCTTAGCATATCTTAAATAAAAGAAATAATTCTAAAAAAAAAACCAAGAACGGCTCAACTTTAGCCATAGTTTATAATTTTTAGATAATACTCTATTTCGTTTGCTAAAGTCACATATAACATGGGAGTCCTAAACTGATTAAAATTACAGTGAAGGACAAATGACAAATAAACTCTTGGATCTAAGATATCTATATTTGTTGGTTGATATAATTAAATTTACTCTAACTCATAAGCTTAAGTTTTTGAATTGATTGGTGATTTAACATGGTTCAACATGATATCAGAGCAGGAGGTCCTGAGTTCAAGTTCATGCTGAGTTGCCTTCCTCTCCGATTAAAATTGAATTCTACTTGTAGGTCATTTCTAAAATTTACAAGCCAACAAATGAGGGGCAGTGTTGGTTGATATAAGTAAATTTACCCCAACTCATAAGCTTAAACTTTTGGGTTGATTGGTGATTAATATGATTCAACAATATCAATAGACATAATAATATACCCATTGTATCCCTCCCTTCAAGTTAGTCATGCATAACTTGCTATAGATGCAACCTATTCTATCATACCCCATTTAAAGATTTTGGGGAGATATCTCCTATTTGTTCTCCAATCTTGGTTCACCCAAGTATACCATGGGTATGGGTGTGGCTTACTACGTGCATCAGTTGGAATTGCAATATTTGATTTTAAGGCTTCAACTTACTTCATATGGTCATGTAGAGAATTCATTTTTTCTCTTTTCATTTCTTGTGTGACTATACAATGAAACAAGGGTCTACTCTCTATACTTGGGAAAGTACCATTTATTCAAAGGGCAGAGTAAAGCTTGGAAACATTCCATTTTAAAAAATTAAACTAAAACCGTCTTTTTTTACTGTTACCAAACCAAGCCTTAACATTTTGGGTGAATAATCTGACCAAAGCTTTTGAAAAAATGAATGAAATCAACATCTCAGGTGTGGGCTATGTTTTATGATTGATTCAGGTTGAAGAAGCAGAAACGATAGTTAACCTGACTGAGGAGATGGACTCTGTAGATACTGGGCTTCTTGAAGAGGCTGCTAGTATCATTAAAGACCTAAACAAGGCCCTGGACCAATTTGAATTGACGCAACTTCTTTCTGGTCAGTATGACAAAGAAGGTGCTGTCATCACGATCTCGGCTGGAGCTGGGGGTACTGATGCACAGGTAAATAGTTAAGGGCTTATCTTGGAAACTGTTTTCTAAGGCCGTGTTTGATGACCATTTTGTTTTTAATTTTTGGTTTTTGAAATTTAAGTCTACAACAACTATCATATTTTTTTTTTTTCATGAATGCCTACATCTTATCTATATTTTTAGAAATCAAACCAAAATTTGGAAACAAAAAAAAGTAGGTTCTAAAAGCTTGTTTTTTAAGTTTTTGTTTGCATTCACATACTTTCTTAAGGAAAGATGGATACATTGTAGGAAAGATGGAGCACAATTTGAGTACAAATAAGCTTAATTTCAAAAACCAAAAACAAAAAACGAAATAGTTATCAAATGGGGTCTAAGTGTTGTTTTTGGATTTTTGTTTTCAAACCTGCTTCTAAAAATTATGGTCCAGTGTGCACTTAGTGTTTTCCAAAGCGCAATAACCTACTCTGAGGTTTAGGCCCAAGACGCAAAAAAGCGCGGTTTTTTTTGTGACGCGCACTATACATAAGAATTTTCATAGAAAAAAGATAGCATAGTTGGAGTGAGATTATTAAAAAATATATTTTAAGGGTTGGTAAATGTTATTTCTTTAGTTAATAAACGCAAAGTTTTTTGCATTTAGGTTAGTAAAACTTTTTTTAAAAAATAATTTAGGATGGTGCTTACCCTTTTACTTAAAGGCACAAGGCAAGACCCTAGACCTGCGCCTTTTGAGCCTAGGCGCAAGCCTGACTGTGCCTTTTAAAACATTGTGTGCACTCAAAAGGAAGGGGGAGGTCCTGATGGCGGGATGGAGTTGATTTTAAACTTCAATGTTTTCACCAAATGTATTGCTTCTCCGGATTAAATTTTTGATAATCTTCAGTGCAGGATTGGGCTGACATGCTTCTGAGGATGTATGTGAGATGGGGAGAGAAACAAAGATACAAAACAAGAGTAGTTGAGAAATCTGCTGGAGAGGAAGCTGGAATAAAATCAGCTACAATTGAAATTGAAGGCCGTTATGTTTATGGATATATATCTGGGGAGAAAGGAACACACAGGATAGTGCGACAGTCTCCTTTTAACTCTAAAGGACTTCGACAGGTAATTGTAACACTTTCCCAAAGATCACTGGTGCTTGGGATATTAAGAAAAAAGGGAGAAGTATCTTCTTAGTCCCTAGGTTTGGGGTGTACCGTGTAGTTTTTATTTGATATTTATGTTTCAAAATCATACTTTTATCCATGACATTTCAATAATGCTCAATTTTAGTTTTTGTGTGTTTTTTTAGTTTACTTTTATCCTTATTTTCTCTTAAAAATTAAATTCAGCTCAAAGCAAAAATAATCACTTCATTGTACATTAAAATTTAAAATTAGTCTAGTCACTATATTTGTCATCATTCTGTTTTATAGCTTACGTTTTTGTTATCTCAACAAGCTCTAAAATTGAGCATTATAGAAATGTGAGGAGTAAAATATTTGATTTGAAATTAAGGAACAAATAGGAAGTTAGAAACTTTACTCAAAACCTAGGAACTAAAAATGTAATTTTCCCTGAGATAAAAATAGACTACTGAAAATTAGAATCTAGAATTGTTGGTTTATATTATTCTTAGTATAGTTGTATTTTCATCTTTTATAATTATTTATTCCTTTTAGAATTAGATTAAATATTATTTTCTATCTTTT
>JBBMKA010000001.1:2208323-2219057 GCA_037833695.1 Sechiopsis laciniata
AGATTAAATATTATTTTCTATCTTTTCCTTTTATAATTAGGTAGAATCTTTTCCTTTTTATAATTAGGTCATCTTTGCCTAGTTAGATATTATATTTTCCTTTTATAATTAAGTCATCTCTTGTACTCTATTTATACTCATTGTTGAGTTCATTATTAAATGAAAAATTTAGAGATGAATTCCATCTTTCAACATAAAATGACAAACCCAACTCCAACATACAATAACCAAAATGAAATTTAAAAAATGTAAGTGATCTTATTAAATAGTTTTTAGAAAAGTATAAAACTAAACACTTTTACTCAATGCTCAACTTTGGTTCTTGTGTGGATTGTTTTTCTTTATAAAATAATATTTATATCAAGATTAAAATAATCATCTCATCAATTTATTAAAATTTAAAATTAACTTGTCAATATTTCATTAGGTCAATAAAGATTCTATTATCTTAAGAATTGAAAATAAACTATTGAAAGTTTATAAAATAAAAATGTTTAATTTTGAAAGTTACTTTTCCTTATATTTTCTTATTTGATGGTGACTTCCATTCACTTTTTTTTTTTTTTCTTTTGAAAAGAATATGCTTGCCACATGAGCCACAAAGTGATAGGATTGTTCACTTACTAAGTCCACAAGCCAAATGGAAAATAAGAGCCACAACATATTAGATTAGAGCAAGAGATAGAACCACCTCTTTTGCTATACAATGTGCAATAACATTCACTTTCCCTAAGATAATGCAAGGAAAAGGGATTTTTTTTTAGTATAAATTCGAGAAAGAGGCAAAGCCTACATAAAAAACTACAACTTTCAAATAAATGAGAGTTAAATTTTAGGATAAAACTCGTAACAAATTGGATTACCAAGAAACAACTAAATCAACACGTTACCAACCATCTCGATCAAAGAAAAGAAAATTAATTGCAAATAAGCAACAACAATCAAATTATTAGCTCAAAGTATCGAAATAAAATTATTCTTCAGCCAAAATTTTGTTAAAAAATTATCACGTAATTTTCAAAATAAGTTAAAAAAACAAAAAAAAACAAAGTGAGGATGAAAGAAAGTTCACCCATATTCATGGAAATATGCTACTACATATTTACAAATTAAATATTTTGGTATGTTTAAACAAATTTGCATGACATTTAAACTACACATATGGATAATTATATAATTTAATAGGCAATATGAGTTGTTTTTATTTGAACTTGGGTACAACAACTTTAATATTGTGTTAAATGTCATTAAGAGCAATATCTCATCAGCCTTCCTATATATCCAATGATAAGTGGTGAGTTTGAATTCATCTCACTCTAATTATTATTAAAACTAAAAAAAATATCATGCCAAGTAATTATTTAAACCATTTTATTATAGAAGAATGAAGTGTTTTCCTCGCATATATTTTTAAAATATCGATAAATATTTCTTTAACTAAATTTATAAAAGAATAAAATAAAATTAAGAATACTTTTTTCATTTATTAAATAAGTCATAGATGTTAGAATGTTTAAAAAAAAAAACCCCAGTATTCATATTCGCCATTAATTTTCATATATGTGTATTTTTCATTGGAAATATTCATCTAATTTTGCTAATTGAAACCTAATTCATTAAGTCAAATTAGTGTGTCAAAGTACGAAATATCGAAGTATTATTTCTTATAGAGTATCTTTATTGTTATTATTATTTTTGGATGAAAAGTCTATTATAACCTTGATTCGTCCATCAAAACCTGTTACAACATAAGATAATAACAAAAAGAACTTTAGGCTCAAACAGACATTCAACTTCGGAGGGTAAATTTGAGAATTGAAAAGAATGCTATCACACGAAATCAATGAGAATAACTTTGGTGACACTTTTCAAAAAAGACAAACAAATGACCAACATTTTAAAGCATGCACAACAATATAATAGTAAATGTGATACAATAATTTTTTAGTTCAATTGAGATTAATAATTCGCCTATAATGATACAATAATTTTATTTCTTCTATGTGAATATATTTATAAATAAAAAACACAATATGAAAACCTTAACTAAAACGAAAGTTTATAACAACTAAATCTACATAAATCTATTTACAACAACTCTAATACATTTGTATATATCAGTCCAGACTTGAACAAATCAATTTTTTTTTATTACTAGGATGAAACCTTCAAACTTAGCACTTTAAGCGAGAGAAAATTAAGAAATAAATTTTGTGTTCTAAAACTCAACAAGTTAGCGCACACAAAATCAATGGAAAAATGAAACTGCAAATATTGAAAAAAATAGTCAGCACCAAATGAGAAAGAGAATAAGCCCGAATTGAAAATACAAAAACAAGTCAATTAAAAGCTCATATTGAATTAATAATTATTTGATAATAACTCAACAATTTTATTTGTACTTATATACAAAAAAAAATTGAATATGAAACCTAACTAAATCGGAATTATAACAATGAAGTCTAGAAAATCTAACTGCTAACTAAAATTGAAGATTATAATGTACAGGATCAAACAACTATAACACATTTGTATATATATCTAATAAAGTCTAATAAATTGAAGATTTAATGTGTCATACAACATTTTTTTTTTTTTAAATCGTCCGTGAGAAAAATCTTCACCGACCGATTTGATGGATCTCAATTTTGGATTCAGTAGAACAACTCTCAATGTCAAACCTAATGACCCAATTTTTTACATAACAATCAACCAAGAGAATTTCAAATCACAAAAAAAAAAAAAAAAAAAAAAAACTTTATTGAATTACATGTTTGTAGTTTTTGAAAAAACATGGCAAAATTAAAATGCTATGTTGAGGGAAAAAAATAAGAAATAAATTTTGAAATTAAAATGAGCGGCTCTAATGCTTCTGGCTCGGCTCTCCTCGCACGGTCTCCATTCTTTTTCTTTTTTTAATAGAATAAATACGTTAGACTTTCGAGGAAGAAACTAACCAACTCTACGTAGATTATATAATATATGAATTAAAATGAATTAACACCAATTAAAATAAATTAATTGTGTCACGGGTTCATGGGACTGATTGCATTCTTATCCTTAATTTTTACCATATTAGAAACAATTATAGAAAAAATTAAAAGAGAGTAATTGAAAAAAAGAGAATACACGTGGTAGGTAGAGATTATACGTGAGGTTTAAAAAGCCGTCATCTCCAAATTCTGATACCCTATTAATACCCTTTCTGTAATCTCAACTTGTTCGCTCCTTCCTCACCACTCTCTTTGCTCTCATTCATGGCGGCCGCCTCTTATTTCGCTCCTTCTATCTCATCCAAAACCCTAAAACAAGCTGCTCTTCCTCTCAAACAATCCCTCCTTTCTCCTTCCAGCTTAGGGTTCTTGTTCTCCACTTCTTCGCTCGGATCCAGCGCTCTCAAGGCTGCTGGAATGAGCGGCTCTCATGCTTCCGGCTCGGCTCTCGGCGCTCGCATGGTCTCCGCTCCTGCTATCAAGCCGCTACCCACGCTCGATTTTGAAACATCTGTCTTCAAGAAGGAGAAAGTCAATCTCGCCGGCCATGAAGAGGTTTGTTGCTGGTTTTTTTTGTGTTTAGGGTTTGGAGGAAGTGAGATGTGATTTGTGTATCCATTTCTTGAGATCTGCGTGTTTTTGGAAATTGGAGTTTGAGTTTGTTTTTGTTTTTGTTGCTTTTTTATGCTTGCAGTATATTGTGAGAGGAGGTAGGGATCTTTTTCATTTGCTTCCGGAAGCGTTTAAGGGGATCAAGAAAATTGGTGTCATTGGTTGGGGTTCACAGGTAATGTTATTTCATACTCTGTAATCTTATATCTGTATTGTATTTTTTAGAAACTGAGCCGATGTGTGCGTCTGAATGTATAATGTATTAATGGTTTTGGTTCATTAGAACTTTTTACTCATAGTAGCGTTCTCCCAAAACCCATATGGAATTTCTTATATTTTCAGGATGGTGGAAATTTTTCTAACCCTTTTTAAATTTTAATACTCCTTAATCTAACCATACTTTATGCGTGTGCGGTGTGCATGCATTTGTTCCATCAGGCACCTGCGCAAGCTCAGAATTTAAGGGATTCGCTTGCTGAAGCCATGTCTGACATTGTGGTTAAGGTGATTTTTTTCAAAAAATATTTTCAATTTTGTACATTTCTAGGTACTCATAATCTCTTGCACACAACTCATTTTGGAGTGTTTATTTCCTATCATCATATTGTAGGTTGTTATGCTGTATTATTGATTAATCGCCTATATAAACATATATTTTTCCATGTTTATTTTTGTTGATGCAGATTGGACTGAGAAAGGGTTCTCGTTCTTTTGCGGAAGCTCGTGCAGTTGGTTTTTCTGAGGAGAATGGGACTTTGGGTGATATATATGAAACTATTGCCGAGAGTGACCTTGTTATGCTTCTGATTTCTGATTCTGCACAGGTCAGTAGGTCAAATTATCTCAACATTGTTGCTACTGGTACTACTAAGCTAAATTCACAGTGTTTTAGACGTGTTTCTATTAAGTGCTTGTGATTGTAAATATATTTGGTTATTCAATTACTTATATTATTGGTTTAAAAAAAATTACTTGTATAATTGTATTCTTGTTTTTTTCCCTTTATGTTCACGTGCTTCCAGTATTTTTAACGTTTTTGCAGAATTGTAAAGTTCTAATATCCTTTAACTTTGCAGGCTGATAACTATGAGAAGATATTTTCTTACATGAAACCAAACAGCATTCTTGGGCTTTCCCATGGGTTTCTTCTTGGTCATTTGCAGTCATCAGGGCTTGATTTCCCTAAGAATATTAGTGTGATTGCCGTTTGTCCTAAGGGGATGGGTCCATCTGTGCGGAGACTTTATGTTCAAGGAAAAGAGATCAATGGTGCAGGAATTAACGCTAGTTTTGCAGTTCACCAGGTAAGCTCGCGTTCTCCACTATGAGGTGGATATTAATTGATGTACTTGGTTGCTAATTACACAAAGTGTACAGGATGTTGATGGTAGAGCCACTAATGTTGCATTGGGATGGTCTATTGCCCTTGGCTCTCCGTTCACATTTGCTACGACTCTAGAGCAAGAATACAGAAGTGACATCTTTGGTGAACGAGGTAGACTTTTCACTCTACTTGTACGTTCAAATTTGCACTTATTCTTGGTGTAAATATCCCCTTTTTATCGCTACAGTTTTGTGAGGTTTCTTGTATCTTATATATTCACATAATGTGCATACATTCTGAATACCGCACTTTTTTGGTTGATAGGCATTCTACTTGGTGCTGTTCATGGAATTGTGGAATCCTTGTTCAGAAGGTACACTGATAATGGAATGGCTGAAGATCTGGCTTACAAGAACACTGTTGAAAGCATCACTGGGATTATATCAAAGACCATTTCCTCTAAGGTTGTATCTGCTGGCTAGATTTAATTTTCAGTAATTTTCCATGGATGCACTTTCTTTTTATATTAATAATGCCTATTTGTTTTTCTTCCCACACAGGGAATGTTGGCAGTATACAATTCCTTCTCTCTTGATGACAAAAAGGAATTTGAGAGAGCATACAGTGCATCATATTACCCCTGCATGGATATTCTTTATGAATGTTATGAAGATGTTGCTAGTGGAAGTGAGATTCGCAGCGTCGTGCTTGCTGGCCGACGATTTTATGTATGTTGGTACTTTTTTTTCAGTTCACAGTAATAACATTTTGTTGAAACTGCTGGTTTGTAGTTAAAACGAGTTTTTCATGTTGGGTCTGTATAATTCTAGTTTGATAATTGTCTTGGTGCTTGTTATAACTTATACTTCATAACTTGATCTGATTTCTATTAATATTATTATTATTATTATTATTATCCTATTACAGGAAAAGGAGGGTCTTCCAGCCTTCCCAATGGGGAACATTGACCAGACCCGGATGTGGAAGGTTGGTGAACGTGTCCGACAATCACGCCCTGCAGGTGACCTCGGCCCATTGTATCCTTTCACTGCTGGTGTATATGTGGCTTTGATGATGGCACAGGTAACAGATATGTTATTAGCTTACTTTGAAACCTTCAAATTTATTCAAAATCATGTAATGTTTAGGGGAGGAATGAGTTCAGAAGCTAGGACACAATGTTTTTGACGAACTATTTGTGTGACATGTCGGACACCAAATTTTATGTCTCATTATTTATTATTTTTGTTTTTGTTTTTAATTGTGACATATCATGGACACTTCCTGAACCCATTATTTCATATACTTTCCAAGTGGACGATGACCCGTTAGAGAGGCGGTGTTGTGGGGAGGAAATTGACGAAGTGTCCATTGAGTGTAAATGGGGAAACTAGAAAAGGGAAAAAAGAATGGAGATGAGGAAAAAAGGGATCATATGAGAAAAAGAGGGAAAAAAGAAAGGAGAGAATGAGGGGAGTTTGTCCAGGTTAGTTTTTTTTTTTTTAAATAATTTTTGTTTTGTGGTCTTTTAGTTAGACATTTGTAGAAAGTGGGTTTTGTTCTTTCGGTAGGTTTTCTTGTGCATATGTAAGCTGACCTAAACACTTAGATATATAAGACTATTTTATTTTAGTAAAAAAACTAGTCTTTTAATTTTTAATTTTTTAATGTTATATAATTTTAAAAATTAATTAAATAACCCATCACCGTGTTCGTGTTTTTGTGTTCACGCATCTTAGGTGGAAACCTCTAAACCTATGAGGAATTAGTTCCTCACGAATTTACTTATGATTGTTATGTGAGAATGATTGAGGTGTTCATAATAAAGAATATGGGTATTCTAATGGATGAAACTCATTGCTTATGAAAAAAGAATTTAGGTATTCTAATGGATGAAACTCATTGCTTATGAAAAAAGCTCGTGATAAAAATAACTTGCTCTCTTAAACCTTAAAATTCATTATTTTCCATTAGTCAAACGAAGAGCTGCCAGCTTCATAATATAATTCTATTTTCAGATCGAGATTCTGAGGAAGAAGGGTCACTCCTACTCTGAGATCATCAACGAAAGTGTGATCGAATCAGTGGACTCTTTGAACCCATTCATGCACGCTCGTGGTGTTTCATTTATGGTTGACAACTGTTCCACAACAGCACGATTGGGATCTCGAAAATGGGCTCCACGCTTCGACTACATTCTCACCCAACAAGCCATGGTTGCCATTGACAATGGTTCAGCCGTGAACCAAGATCTTATCAGCAATTTCCTGTTTGACCCAGTTCATGGAGCAATTGAAACATGCGCCCAGTTGAGACCTACTGTCGACATTTCTGTTCCAGCAGATGCCGATTTCGTTCGCCCAGAACTACGTCAATCTGGCAACTAAAATGTGCCAACAACAGGGGAGGCCCTTGAACCAAGTCAAGGACTGCTGTATGTATCTTTGAATATGTACTGTTATCCTGATTTTTCTTGAAGATCTTAGTTTTTAAATCTATGGTAAGCTAGTTGAGTGAGTGGTAGTAATAAGTTAAATGTTCTAGAGTTTTCGTCATTTTGTCAATGTTGTTGCTTTGTAGACTTGCGGGATCATATCGTAATTATCAGCTATTTTCATGGCATCTAATATTAGTTTCATCTTAATTGAGGTAGTCGAGATATACATAAACTAAAACGAACGGCATTCACAGGTAATATATAAAAAAAAATATGTATGAAAAGAGCCCCCTTTGCATTCTATTATACCGTCTCCATTGAGTTGTCACTCGCTAATAAAAAGGAAAAGGAAAATGTTCTGGTGCCGTTACTTTTCTTTTTTTTTTTTGTAATTTTGGTTTTATAAATCTAAAGCTAATTTTATAAAGTATATTTGAAGACCGTGTTTGAGAATCCTTTGTGTAACAAAGGATTAAGTCATTATGTTTGGCGTCATAATTATATGATTCTCATTTCAAATATTTTTTATGTTAGTTCATTTTGTAATAAATTATGACTTACATCTGAAACATCTTTTATAATAACCAAAAGTTGATCAATCCATGTCCTAAACATGGCCCAAAAAATTTCATTATTACTTCCCAATTTTCAAAAAAATTACAGTGATTTCTTGAAAATAAAAAGCCTTTTATTTTCTATAACTTGTCTAATATGAAGAGGCAGATACGAAACTCTTATATCTAAGATCTAAGTTAATAAATAAATAAATAAAAAAAAAATATATATATATATATATACATACTCCCTCTAAATTGTGTTTTGAGCCTAAGTAATTTGATTTCTTGATTCATAAATGATGAGGACCACACTTATATATTGAAAATATGATAGAGAATTAAAATAGAATCATATGCTCATGGTTGAGAGACAAATCATAATGTAATTATCCAAATTGAAAGTTAGTATATTTTTGTTCAACTCAAAGACATGACAAAAAACTTTATCACAAAATACCAACATAATTTGGGCCATGAGAAAGAGAGAGAGTGAGAGATTAATCCATGGAGTTGTTATATTATCATCACAAAGGTTATGTAAGAATAATAATATTCTAGAATTAATCAAGGTTATGGAGCATTGGATCCCATAATAACGTGTCTAATGCAATGATATGATATATCATCAATCATATAATTTGTGAATTAGGAAAATAGTTTACTTTAATTTTTTTGCATCTTTAGAAAAAATCATCTTTATTTGAAGGAACAAAGAATATGAGGGATTTGCATCTTTAGAATTCTTAAATAAATAGGAAAAATGGCTTGGACAGTAAAACGCTTGTATTTTTGTAAAAATTGTTAAACCTCATCTCTCTCTCTAATGAATCGTTATTACAATTATGACCCCTTTCTTAAAAAAAATGTCCTAACACACACATATATAAAAGGTAAAAAAAAAATATTTATAAGTCAAAAAAAAAAAAATCATAAGATAAATATTTATACATTAATAACTATTTAGTTTGTTATCTACTTTTTATAAATATCTGCAAACTGCAAGATAAATTTTGAAAATTAAAAAATATTTTTTAAAAACTTTTTTTTTTACAAAAAAAAAAAAATCTTATTATTAGAATTTAATTTAAAATTCAAATCTTTCCTAAAATCCAAATGAGAATAGTGGCAATGTTGTGAGGAAACAAAGTTAATTTTCAAAAATAGAAAAATAAAACCATACAATTAACCGAGTTAAGAAAATATAAATCAAACCATATAAACATAACAAATACTAATAGTAGTAGGCCAACTTCACAATAAGGAGAATGTGTTATCTTGAGACATTTGATGGGTGTTTAATAGGTCTCATATTTTCAAATCATTAGTATTTTAGCAATATGCAAGTTAAGATAATATTCTTTTTCAGGTAAAGGAATCAGATTCCACACCTATTTTTTGTGATCCTTAAGATAAGAAACTATAATTATTTCCCAATCTAGAGAGACAAAAAGAACCCATCACATACCTTTCACCAATGGAATGGCCTCTAAAATTCCTATTGTCCATATTGGATCAAATTTGATTAGATTAAAAAATACATAATATTGTCTTTTAACATAAGATGAAAACAACTATGTTTGATCTGTTTAGAGTTAAATAATATATGAACCATTTTGAGTTCATTTTATGGTCAAAGAATATAATATCGATCGACGAGATTATGAATTCGATCCATGGTAGTTATATATTTAAAAATTAATTTTCTACAATTTTTTTACATTTAAATATTGCAGAAGATGACGGTATATCTCTTGAGAATAGTCGAAACGAATATAAGTTATTCTGACACTTGCTTATATTTTATTTATTTCTTTTAAAAAGTTTTTTCATGAATAGAAAAAAAAAAAAAAAAACCTATAAATATTAGAATTAAAAAAAAAAAAAATTAAATATAACACAAACGAATTTAATCACGTTAAATTGATAGTCACAAAATTGATAAGTTTCAATCCAATGAAATTGATAACTTTAACTTTAATTACATTAAATTTATTGACTACAAGTGAAACTTGAAACCAATAAATTTCAATCAAGTTAGAATATTTTACCATATTTAGTTATTAACAAAATTTATAAAAAAATTAATTCTTAGATTAATAACGTCAATAAATTAAATTTATAATATTTGATTTTTCAAAATGATTTTCATCACTATTTATGATGTACATAGAAAATTAAAAATTGAGAGAATAACTGCCAACATGAACAATACTCTAAAGGCATCTTATACAAATTAGTAACTATTTACTTACAGGTCCTATCCTTCCTCTCCCCAATATGTATTGAATCAAAAAATAAATAAATAAATAAACCTAAGAAATCCTTGTGTTGTGGATAAGTTTAGAGGGAGTACGTGTAGCCAAACAGGGGGATATCTTGGCTGCTAACGGCGCAAACAAAGGGAAACGGTTTCGGCGCCTAACGTGCCTAGCTGGAAGGTTTTGTTGACTCTTTTGCCCATCCTCTACAAATGACATCTCTACCCTTATTATTATTATTTTTTCATTTGTTATTTTTAAGTTAAATATGTGAGAGTGTTTTTTAGTCCAATAAGGGGAAGAATTCGATTTAGACATCTCCTGGTTGTTGATGAATAGAGATATCTATGGCATGAGGTGGAGCCGGAAAATGGCTTCTCCATTCCAGTGGTTTTTAGTCCAATAAGTGGAAGAATTCGATTTAGAGATCTCCTATTGATGAATAGAGATGTCCATGGGATGAGGTGGAGCCAGATAATGGCTTCTCCATTCCCGTGGCTGTCACCAAAATCAACCTCCAACCCCGCAAAAGTTTTTTTTTGTGAGAATCACG
>JBBMKA010000001.1:2227897-2241548 GCA_037833695.1 Sechiopsis laciniata
TTTTTCACCTCATGCATTATTTTGCTTTTAAGTTTTCATCAACTTTACCAAAAGTGATAGGCTCTAGAGAAGGTAGGATGATCGTGAGCTAGTGATACACTGGGTCTTTGTGGTTATGAATTCAATCTATATTGTGGTCACTTACTTAAGAAATAATTTCTTACAAATTTAATTGACAACCAAATATTTTAGAATTAGACGATTTGTTTTGTAAATATAGTTTGTAAGCTAGTCCGAATACTCGCATGTAAAAAGTGAAAGTAGGCTAGTGAGTTATTAAGAAGCAACCTTAAACTCTAGTGGTCAAGAGAATCTTGGAGAACCAAAAGGTTATGGTACCAATCTATAGCAATCACTCACCTAAAAATTAAGTTCTTATAGGTTTTCTTGTCAACCAAATGTTGTAGGGTTAAACGGGTTGTCTTGTGAAAATAGTTAAGCTGCACTTAAGTTAACTTGAATACCGAATTGTTATGAATCAAATCTATGGTGGTTACAAATTAAACTCTTGATGTCTCCAAGGAGTGGCGTAGTGGTCGAAGACTTGAGTTTTGAAGGTGTGCTCTCCTTAAGATCCGAAGTTTGAGACTCACCTGTGACAGTAATTTGTAGATACCTCCCGTGTCTCCATTCCTTCGATGTCTTGTCTTGGGATGGGTTTTGTTACTCCTGGTATAGTGAGGTGAAGTTTTGATTTTCCAATTTAAAATAATAAAAAATAAAAATTTTAAAACTAAATATTATAGGGTTAGACAGTTAGTTTGTCTCGTGAAAAAAGTTAAGATGCAGCTAAATTGGCTAGTGCGTCATTAGAAAATAACTACCCTTTGTTCTTTCGTTTTGTTCTGTTTTTTAGTAGATTGTTTGCTACCCTCGATTTAGATTTGATTGTAAATCTATATAAACTCACGATACAAAACTATAATGGAATAATTTGTGGTGATGGAGAAATGGAATCAAGAATATGGGCCCATAATGGGCTGGGCCATGGGCCTTATGGTTTGCAGGTAGGGCATATCATTTTATGTTGATTTGACAGGTAAATAGAAGGGGACTGGGGATGGCCCATCTGCCTCTGCTAAGTGTTGAAAATTTTAGTGAAAGGGGAATGACACTGCTTTTGTCCTGTAATGAAAAGAAAGTTTTGAATGTTAAAGTGATGTCGTTTTGATGGACTTAGGTTGTCACTCACCGACTTCATTACATTGTTTCATGTCCATGGTTGTTTTTTATACATTGTTCATGAATGTTATATATTGCACCGTCTATTTATTTAGTGGCACTATTACTTTGAATAAAAAAGTTCGAGTTTAGTTCCTATGATTTTGAAAGTATATATGAACGATTCACATACTTAATTTGTTAGTGATTATAAATAATATAGATTACTTTTTTAAGATTTTTATCAAACCACAAGGACTATATTCTAATTTTTAAAACAATTAAAATTTAACTCTTAACTAGATTTAAAATAATATGGATTAATCATTACGGAATGGTTTGATAATCGAAGAAGGTATTCGAAATCTAAGAGTTGTGAGTTTAATTTGTGGTGACTACCTAATAGTTTTCTACTGATTTTCTTGACATTTAAATGTGGTAAGACTAGACAGTATGTCTCGTGAGAATAATCGAATTGCATGTAAGTTGACTTGAATATTCACAAATAAAAAAACAAACATAAGGATTGAATTCTCACTTTCTTCAAATCATATTAATAAGAGTTGTAGTTTTGTGGTATTAATGTATCGTGTGTGTTCATGAACTAAGAAGTTATGAGTTTGATTCAATTATTATTGAACTAATTTTTTTTTCTTGAAATAATAGGTATAAAATTTAATAAATGTTTTGATTTTCTAATTAATCTCTGGTTAAATAAAATAAAAAAATTTAACCTCATTTTGAACGTTTCTTAGCCAACAATAAGTGCTGATATCAAAATTTGGCAGAATTGAATCCACCCAATTGTGATCGTGTTCATCTCACTTGAACTTGAAAAATCAAGGGGAGATGAAATTGATCTGATCCAAATGTTTCTTGAATTTACTATGCCTGTCAACTTGCTAGAGTCTACTTCACAAGGCTTTGTTTCAGTATACAAACTGTTTATATTTGAACAGCCTACTCCGAAAGGGAGCAAGGGGAAAGAAGGAAATAATAGCAAGCCAATTGAAAGCGAGCACAAATCCAACGATAATTGACATGTATTATCGATCTAGAAGTTTAAGATCCAATCTGTTCATAAGTTCATGAGCATTCGTAAGTTTTTTTTTTATACCTGTGAATTTTTAGGTCAGCTTATACGTACCTTAACTATTCTTATGAGACATACCACTTGACCATACAATAATTGAATGTCAAAAAAATCTATAAAAAATTAATTTATAGATAGGTGGTTGGATTGAACTCATAATCTCTTATTACTTAAATTTTTTTTACCACTAAGTCGATTCATGATAATTAAAACGTTCATAATTTTGGTCCTATGAAATCTAAGGTACATCAACATTCCAGTCAAGTTTGAATGTAGCTCAACTAGTAATAGACATATATACTCTAATCCAGAGGTCAAATGTTTAAATCTTCAAACTCTCATGCTAATCGAACTAAACCTTAACACGCAGCAATATCAAATATGCAAGAATTCTTTTTACTCGCATACATTATTATTAGTCTGTTTAAACTATGATAAATAAACTTACATATTCGTCCATTAAAATGTAGCATTTTTTTTTTGAAAGATGAATTCATTAATCAACAAACCAAATCGATATATACAATCCTTTTCCATCATGGAGCCAATTATAGGGGGGAGATTCCCCCTCCAAAAACAAGGTTTATCTACAACAGAGAGGATTGGATCCTTCCAACAAAAATAATCTAAATGAATCTGTTTAGCTAAAACAAATCTTGTTACATAATCTATCACACTGAGACACTTTCACAATACCTAACGAAGTAAATAAATGTTTAATATCAACAACAATGTTGTTGAATTCAGAAATGTTTGAGGAGTCATCAACAATAGTTTTAATAACTTATGAAGCATCAGACTCTTGGAAGAAGCAAATTTTGCAACTCTGCAATATGAATAAGACCAAATGTGCAATAATCAAAGAGGAAGAGGAAGGGTCAAATGGGGAAGGGGAAGATGAAAGAAATTAATTTTTTATTATTTTATTTTTTGACAACTCATTTAAATTAAACCGTGGTTAGATTTTTTCTTTAACTCAAGGACTATTCTTAAGTTTTTTGCATGGTTTGAGGACCAAAATTAGATTTTTTAAAGTCTTTGGACAAAATTGAAACAAATGTGATAGTTTATGGACTAAATTAGTATTTTAACCTTAATTTACTTTCTTATCAATTTTCTTGATATCAAAATATTGTAGGATCAAATAGCATACCTATAAAAATAGTCGAGGTTGGTATAAATTTAGACACATAGATTAAAAAAAAAAAAAGAGTTAACCACAAGATGGTCCAAGCCATACAAGTGCCAGTCCAAGCGAAGAATGTTCGAAAAACATGGTCAGGAAATGATGGAGCCACTGAAACCATGCATTAATGATGATGTACAACATTCTGAAAAGCCAAACCAACACATGAACTTTTCAGATCCCATGGTCAAACAAAGCAAGATATCTCAGTGTACTAATTTGACCCATATATGTTTATTCCACTTCTCTTACAAACCCAGTAGCTCACAAAAGCAGTATGAACTTAGTCAGAAAATGATAATATCTGGACTTCAATTATGGCCACCATTCTGTTCCAACGAGACAAAGTTACAGCCTTGAAGGTGATGGACATTGGAAGCATAATAATCGAACTTTGAACATCATGGATTTGACCTAGTGGTCAAAAAGAGTATTGAGAATCAAAAGGTTATACGTTAAATTTATAATGACTGTTCGAGTCAGCTTGTGCGCACCTCGACTAATGTCACGGGATATTACCGTCTTACCCAACAACATTTGGATGCCAAGAAAATCTGTAAAAAATTAATTTTTAAGTATGTGACCACCATGGATTTAACACATCACTTCTTAGTCCCCAAGACTTTCTTGGCTATTAGGCCACTCTATGATAGTTTCTTATAGATTTCACGCAGATTGTTCCGTGAGAATAATTAAGCTATACGTAAGTTGGTCCGAAAACTTGAATAGGCGTAAAACAGATTGTCCATAATAATCCTAATTCATTTAACTAAGTATTCAATTCAATACAAGCCAGGTAGAGATACAAACTTACAAACCTGAGATTTTATTTATGGAGCCATTAATATTTCAAAGAGCACAGATATATTGGATCAATCGGTAAGGTTATATCTACCCCTGAAATTATCATGTAAAAAACTCGAGACAATGATCAGAAAATTAGTGACTATTAATAAAAATAAACTACACAGATAGCTCAGGCTGAAATTCTAGTAAAGAATAAATGTAGCACTTTATCTGCTAGGGAAGAACACTAAACTTTCCCAGATGCTTTGACACCAACCCTGTTGGAATGTAACTTGTTCAGAGGAAAAAAAAAAAGATGCAGATAAAAGATATCACTACTAAAGGACCGAACTCGTTGGTAGAGGTTCTAAATTATATACTCACTTGGAAGTTTTAGGTTTGAAATCAATGAATAAGCTTAATTGTAAAAACCTTGTTGTCTCCAGAATCCAAGTCTTGAGATGGATGCAGGCGTCCCCGACATCTAGTGGGGCAAAGCTCGATTCCCCAGTTATAAAAAAGTGAGGTATCCTAGGCAGTAGAAAGTCATATTCTTCCCATTAAAGTGAGTGAGATATGTAATTACAGGGAAGCAGGAAAACAACATTAGCTATTATTAGATTACTCAAAATTAGCATGATCTGTTGAGCAAATCATATACAACCTCAAAAAGAAAAGTAAAGAATGATAGAAAAAGAGGAAAAAAAAAAAAACAGTTCCAAAAGAATTCATATGTTCAAACATGTGCATTTCTGAAAAGTGAATAGCACAATCAGGAGAATTTGACCCTACAATGCAGGAGTTTAATCATATCATATAATTGGAAAAGGAGAACCAAGGACTATGCTAAACCCCAGACGAAGTAGAACATGTGCGTCAGAAAAGAACTAAGTACTAAACTTATTCGTCCTTTGGCTATGTGGTGGATTCATGTCCCCATTTGCACGTCGTTCTCAACTTTTGTTTTCAAGATATTCGTGGGTGTTGAGGTCAATTTGAACAAGACTATTCTCACGAGACAACTCTATTGAGATTCCTTAGAACTATGATGTCCCACGATTGTTTAGTCAGGAGTCTCGTTGCCTGGTCAGCGATGAAGATCTCTCCTCTGCCCATATAAACTCTCTTAAAATCTTAGTCTCGATGTGATCAACATTTTTGTATTCTTATCTCTCAAATAAAATTGTTATGTTTTTTACTCTGTCAGTGTCCGTGGACGTAGCTTACACATTGTTAGTGAACCACGTAAGTTTTGTCTCACGTTCTTTACTGTTTTTCTTTGATTGTTGTTCTCATTTCATAACATTCTTTACATTACATCATTTTGTATTCTTCACGATCTCATGAATAAAATGGGTTTTGTTCTTTGTTGACGTAGCTAACAGCCTAATACAATATTCGTTAGCAACTTAAATCTATATATTCTCAATCTCACTATTCATTTATTCTTAATTATTGTTTACCGTTCTTTTTATTATGAAAATCAGAAACAACAATCAAAAAACATAAAAGAAAACACGAAACAAAACACGGCAATTTACGTGGTTCACTAAAGCGCGCTCTCATAAACCCTAATACAACATATAATATGACCAAATACAGAAGACGAGATCCTCACTTGTTGATCGGAGAGCAAAATCCCCGACTAAGTAAATGTGGGACAACATAGATGAAAGACATAACTAACAAAAACCTTTCAATATTTTGCTAAAAAGGTCCTTCAACACATCCCTTATCGCCCTCTCTACACATTCTCATAGAACTACAACGTGAAAATAGACAAATACGTAAATCCAGTCAACAAATTAGGGCTCCATGGAGATCGAGAATCACAGCAGAAACTCTAATAAGTTCAAATCAAAGGAGTTCATTGTAAATGAGGGTAATAAATCTAAAACTGAGTTTATACCAGGGAATGAAATAGATCTGATTTGAGAAGCGAAAAGGCTTGAGAAACATACGTAGCTACCCATGGATGGAATCGTCGAAAAAGAACAATTTTTTTTAAGTTTTATGGGAAAAAGCTTGAGAAACTTTTTAAAATTTTAAAAAAAAAAAAAAAAAATATGCATCTTTCTTTTTTAAGTATTATGTGAAAATTTTCATAGTGGAAGTTGAACTGCGAAAAAGAACAAAAACGGAAGGAGTGTTCCAGTTTGCATCATGTACACAGAGAAACCAAGAATCATTATAGAAAATTAATCAAAGGACGCCTAATTAACTTATTTCGTATGAACTGACTTTGATCTTGATGTTTATAGTTCAAGGATAACAAACAAATTATTATAATTTATAGAGGACTTTTCAAAAATAATAAAAAGGTAAATTTGTTTTATAGAAGTCAAAATTTTAGAAAAAAATTGAATATGACAAAAACTAATTCAATCAAGTGAAACTAATGTTTCAATCAAGTTAAATAGATTGAAAACAATAAAAGTTAAAATATTTTACACTATATATATATATATATATAAAATATTTTAAAAAGTTGTTATAACTAAAATACAAATTTCCTTTTTATACATATTCAAATTAAACAATGAAAGTTAATATCTACTTGTATCCATCGAAATTGAATATATTAATTATTTTGTTATAATTTACTCATTCTTGTTCACGGAAGTATTATCTAAGAAAAAGTTGAGAGTATGAAAATCTATAAATAACAATATTCTTCATATTTAATAATACTTTTGTTGGTTTTTATATTTAACCAAACTTATAAGTTTTACTCTACTAATAATTTTAGTACAACAAATGTAAAATTGAGATCAATCTGTATCAATTATAAACATTTCAATTTATTTCTCCAACTTTAGTTTAAAAAATATTCCCAGGAACTTAACTCACACTTAAGAATTGAACTCATTTTCTCCTAATTTCTTGAGCCCTTATAACTACTAGATCCATCTAATCTAAGATAATTAAAAAGACCCAGAATTAGTTGTTACTATTCTCGAATAATTTCTAATTCTAAGCCTCAAAACACTAGAATCGAACTCTATGGAAGGCATCTAGTATAACTAGGCAAATGATAACTTAGCACAGCTAGCATGCTTTATGAATTGATAAGCAGAAAGTTATGGAGTTGATTTTTTTAAGAAAATTAAAAAAAGATCCAGTAGAACTAACTAAAAATATTCTATTCTTTGTTTTGGTTTTTCAACTCAAAATAACTTAGACACTGAAGTAAAAAGAACAGATTCACCAAATAGAATTGTAGATTCTTACAAAGGAATTTTTGGCATTCCTTTATCTGCAAAGTAGGCCTAGTTTCCTCTACTCAAAATCTATTTTACCAGTGGTGAAAGTCAATTAGTGAGAGTAAAGCAAGAGCAAAACAAGTAGAAAAGAGACATATTTAAGATATGACATAGAACATATATAATGCTTCTACAGAAACTTCCATTTTTTTTCAGGTAAACAGGATGGATAAGCACTTTAACAATTCAAGTCTTTCCCCCGAACCTATCGAGATGATCCACGAAGAAGGGAAAGCTTTGTGCAAATGCAAGATTAGACCAAACCAGTCCAGAGATTGTACTAAAACACACACAATAATAATGAACATCAGAGAAAGAGGAAGGAGAGAAAGAAAGAACACAAAGGGAAGATAATAAAAGGAACCCTCCTTATGTTGAACACTAAAGGGCAATTATCGAGTCGCATTCATCATATCTCCAGAGTACTGATTGTGCCACTTAAATTGCTATCCGAGTCACTGCAGCATATGGAGAACGATGGTTTTAAGTTTGGAATCGAACATGACTGACTAACTATGGTAAATGGTTTGAGCTACTCACCTCGTCGTCGCCACCGGAAGCCTTGGTAGTGCCATTGATCTTCAGGGCATCATCTGTAGCAATGAGGAATCACATGTCAAAACAGAGAGAGAGAGAGAGTGAGTAAATCTAATGAGATGGTAAAGGGAACGCTTATAATGAACTTTAGGATAAAAATTAAGGTTAAAACTAATTTGGTCACATTTGAAAATACAAATGACCAAGTCTAAATGAGGATATTCTGGATGCAAATTTCAAGCAAATATACAAACGTACTCAAATATCTTATTGTTGTAACTATCATGAGTAGACTTAGTGATCAAGAGGCTCTTAAAGAATCAAAATATTATGGGTTCAATCCATGATAGTCACGTACTGGATTAATTTTCTATGGGTTTACTTGATCATCAAATGTTGTAGGGTCAGGTAGAGACAAGTCGGGTAGTGAGAATAGTCGAGGTTCGCATAAGACCAGCCCAGTGTGGCTGATCATCCGAAAAGACCAACCCAAACACTCACGGATATTAAAAAAAAAAAAACCCTTACCGCTGTCTATAGCAACTAAATTAAAACTCAGTCCTAATCATTATCAGAATATTTCAGATATCCTCCGTTCTTTCACACTTTCTACTTAACCACCCCAACGGAGAATTCTTGCTACAACAAGTCTACACGGCTAGCTAAAGGTCATTAGATACTCATGGTATTTTTCTATTTTGTCATTCAAACACAAATCCTTTTTCTTCCTATCCAGTTTTCATTTGCAAACAACAATGGCAGAGATTATCTAACATAACTAACATGAGAATGCATTGGCCAAGATCATTTATTTATTTTTATTTTTTTTGAAACCGGAAAATCGAAGCTTCACTCCACTATACCCAGGGTAACCATGCCCGTCCCTAGGTCAGGCACCGAGAGACATAGAAAGAATGAAGACACGGAAGGTGTCTACAAATTAATGTCACAGGTGAGCCTTGAACCTGAGACCTGAAGTGGAGCACACCTTCAAAACTCAAGCCTTCGACCACTATGTCACCCTTTGGGGACGACCAAGATTATTGAAACCATGAAACAGGGCAACACAATGAAGAGGGTGAGTACATTTCTCAGAAACCATAAAGATTACGGATAACAAACAAGTAAATTTAAATACATTTAATTCGGTAATAAAAAAGGTGAACTCTTATTCTGCAAGAGGACATTTCATTGCATATGGGCTAAATCTAGTAAGAATTACCATCGTTACGTCCATCCTCTGGGATGTCAGAAGTCCATAATGTGAGGTTGTCCCTAAGAAGCTGCATGATTAAGGTGCTATCTTTGTATGAGTCCTCATTCAGGGTATCAAGTTCCGAGATGGCTTCATCAAAAGCTTGCTTTGCAAGGTGGCAGGCCCTAAAGAAAAAGTCAACTAAGTTCAACAAGGGCGACAAATCTGGGCTAGATTTACTGGTAAATTGGTAATGTTACATTAACCATACCTTTCAGATGAATTCAAAATTTCATAATAGAAGACTGAAAAATTTAATGCCAGCCCCAAGCGGATAGGATGTGTTGGTGGTAATTCGGATTCGGCCGAGCTGGTTGCAGCCTGTAACAACAAGATAAAAGCAAGACAAATGTAAAAACTAGAAAATGTATATATAACAGACAGAAGAGAGCTATATAGTACAATAGAGCTTCTCAAATAAAATGTTTGACCTTTCCAAGAAAAGCAAACAAAAAAACCTTCGTGTAAATAACTTCCTGTAAACCTTATTCTTGAACAGGTTTAACTAGGGAAAAGAGAAGATTCGTTGTTGTATTTCCTTCTACATTAAGAAAAAAGCAGGTAGCAATCCAAACAAAAGCAAACCCTAACGCAAGTTTCCTCTCAAAGGAATTAATGCATGTAATTTTCTCAAATATCATCCAGACTAGTGCTATTACGAATGAATCCGTAGTTGAAGTCCAACAAAAATGAACGTGAATATATTTATAGGATAAACCAAAAAATCTAAAACATTGAACAGCAACATTGTTCAGCATAATACAATGAACGATGCAAACAGTCAACACAATTTAGAGACAGAGAAAGTTATGAATGACCATTTTTGAGAGAGTTAGTATGAATGTATGATCTATATTTAATACTTGGAAAATGTTAAATAATGCAACTAGACAAAGAGTAGAAGAAAACTTAAGCACATAATTCATATGAAAATAAAGGAGAAAAATTATATGCCCACCTCGTACGCTTTCATTGATTGATCAGCTGCATCTTTCTTCTCATTACCAAATTTAAATTCCGCCAGGTAACGATAATAATCTCCTTTCCTGCAATCAAGGATGATTAAAGTTCGCACATGTCCAGTAGTCATGCATCCAAACATTAATGCATAAGCTAGAAATATACTCACATCTTATAGTAGAACACTGTTGATTCCCCAGCTGAAGCCGAAGGAATTAGGTGCTCATCAATCACTGTCATGATATCATTACAAATACCAGAGAGTTCTGTTTCAACCTTTTGTCTGTACTCCTTGATGCGTTTGGCATTTGTTTCATTTCCTTTAGCTTCTTCTTTCTGCTCTATTGATGATAAAATCCTCCATGAGGCTCTCCTTGCACCAACCACATTCTTGTATCCCACAGAGAGTAAATTTCTTTCCTCAACTGTCAATTCGACATCAAGCTTTGCGACGTTCTTCATTGCATCCACCATTTCTATGAACAGGATGAACAATGTAAATAAAAAAACAGAATAAACATCCATCATAAGAAAAAAAGCAGCCACAATCAGAGCTTTTTAGTCGAGACAAGCAAATACAGGAAGAAACTTCAATTTGCTCAACTGTGTGTTGAGATATGTCTTCAACGGTTCAATGCCCCACGATTACTTAGTTGGGGGTCTCGCTGCCCGATCAGCGAGCAAGGTTCTCTCTTAAAACCTAGACGAAATATGAATTAAGTTTCTATTTTCGTATATGGACATTTATGCAATTTCAGCCTTATATGTAATAGGATTTTATGAGAATGAACTATATAAACTCTTTTAAAATCCAAACTCCGGTTCATCGACATTTTGTATTCTTATCTCCTAAGGTAATAAAATTGTTCTCTCCTCTGCCCGTGGATGTAACAAACACACCGATAGTGAACCACGTAATTATGTGTATTTTCTCTTATGTTTTTTTTTATTTTTTATTTTTTTTATAGTTTTGGATTGATTGTTGTTCTCTTTTCATAACACTTAATAAGTAAAACTGAAGTATTAGCTATCAAGCTAACCAGGTAGGACCGAAAAATTTGAAAGAATAATGCAAAGTTTTATTAAATGGAACGGATCGGAGGAAATCAATATAGAAAAATCTTTCTCGAGAAGCTAAATCAAAGAAAAGTAGCAGAACTCTACAGAAACTAAAATTCCATAACTTTCAAACAGATCGTATAAACTGAAAAACCTAACAACAATCAAAAGCGACTGAAGCAAGTGATCGCGCTTCAAATCCGAGCACAAAACGCATAAACACAGAGCAAAAAAGATAAGCAAAGCACACAATCACAGAGAAACGCGATCTAAGGAGAAATAAAAATTAAAAACAAAAACAACAAAGCATAAGCATACAAATCAAATCAAAACAAATGAAAATCAAATAAGATAAGAAGTTGCCACAAACCATCATAACGCTCGGCCTGCTCAGCGAGCTTGGCGGTGTAAACGAGGTTCTCGCGATCTTTAGGGGAAGCCATGGCCGATCTGAGACCAAGGAATTAGGGTTTTCTGTACAGTGTGGGGTTTTTTTAGGTGGTTAGGAAACCAACAATATGAAGAGAATATAAGCTTGAAATTGCTCTTATAGTTGATGATTATTACCACCATTATTATTTTATATTTTTGTTCTTCTTCACTATTCAAAAAAGATTCTGGCTGCAGAAAATTGACAACAAATTAGCCGCGTATTTAGAGATAATTTGCGGAAATTTATACCCAATTGCCGCGTGCCACGTATACCTTCATGATATAATTTTCCTAATAATGTAAAGAGAAAACTCTTGCTCCCTCTCACAAATTAATGGTTGCCACGTTTCATAGTCCACCAACGGTTTTAGATTTTAGGAAGTGTTTGAATGTGAAATTAGAAACGATTATTTTTTTGTGATTATAAATAAGGGGTTATTTTGAATAATTTGAAATTTGAATTTTAGCATTTGGTTGTGATTATTTGTAGATGTGTAGTAGTCAATAGCTAGTTTGGATGATGATTTTTGTAGAGAAATTACAAACAATAGCTCGTTTAGATGAGATTATAAATTAATGATTATTTTGAGGGGTTAGAAATAAGTAGTTATAAATAAATTATTATATATGAAATGATTATAAATTTGTGGTTAGAAATGAATGATTATTTTGAGTGGCTATAAGTGAATGATTACAAATAAGTTGTTATTTTGAGTGATAAGAAATAAGTAGTTTTTTTAGTGATTTCAATATTTTGTTTGGATGTGATTATTTAAATAAGAGTTGTAAAACCTTATTCCTAATACCTCCTTAATTACTTCAAACAAACATCTCTTTGAAGAATTTAATATATAATGGTTTAGTTTAGTTATAACATTTTTTAAAAATATTGTAGCCATATCATAATTTCGAGTTTTTTTTTTTTTTTTTTTTCATATTCTAATTTTGCCTTTTACTATTTCTTGATTGAAAATTATTGTCGCACTAATTGAATATTATAATGATTGAAGACTGTCTATAACATTGATGAAATGATGTTTGTGGCATTGGTGATTGCAAATGAAAAAGATTACTTTTTAAATTTAATCAAACCATAATGGTAAAATTCTAGTTTTTTAATGTCAAGTTATTGATATTTGTAGTAACTTAATGTCATCAATGTATACCCAATGATCAAAAGGTCATATGTTCGAACTGTAAAAACCCAACTAAAATAACTAATTTTAGTAGGACTTTACTAGCATGCATGATAAAATAACACATTAAAAATAAGATTAAAATAGTCAAACTTGCTTTTACTTAAAAACAATTCTCAAACAACTGTAAAGTTTCAGCTCCTGACCAGGATAAGTTTAAACAGTAATCGAAAAATAAATAAAAACAATTTTAAATAGTTCATGCGGAATAGAAAATTCAAAAGAAAATAAAAGGGACACATGTCCCCTCCCGTGATCATTCGTTGCCTCCAGCTCAGCCACCACGGTTTACTCTTTTACCTGAAATGGGGAAAAATGATAAGGGTGAGTAATGAGAATTACTCAATAAGAACTCTCACCTAGAGTACAAAAATGCATACATCAGCACAAAACCTAACCAATAACTGCCCTCATTATCTACAACACGCTCAGACTCAGAGCTCTTAGCTGAGAATCTCAAGGCTCAACTATTTGGGAAAGCTCTACTGGTCCCACCTAAACAGGTAGTCGATGGGCCTATTTATGCACGGAGCTCATCTGGTCCAAGTGATTTCTAACAGGAAACACAACTGGTCCTGCTATAGCTTATAGGAAACGCAACTGGTCCTATAAAAGTAACTCTACCGATTCTAGCTAGTTAGGGACACAACTGGCCCTATCACAAAATCAGGAACACAACTGGTCCTGCTATAACTTATAGGAAATGCAACTGGTCCTATAAGG
>JBBMKA010000001.1:2241648-2261433 GCA_037833695.1 Sechiopsis laciniata
TCATGAATATCAGGTATTTCTTGACAGGAGTCTTATTTTGTATGTCATTTTTATGTAACCTAATCCTAAAAAGAAAAAATAATTAAAAAGATAAAAATACTCATATAAACATAAACCAACAAGTATCTACTCTAATATGGACTTCCCTCAAGATATTGATACTCGTTTCTTACTCGTGGAAGTTGATCCTGTTTATGATTTTCTTTTCAGGCTGTTTATGATACAGTTATTTACTTCTTAACAACTCCAGCAAATTTAATCATTTTATTTGGTTCTTAGGCATCTACGGGAGAGCATCGTCATCCTGGCTGGAATGCTTGGCACATACTTGAATGTCTTGGTTCGTAGATAACTTTGGCATAATAAATATTCTGTCTGTAGAATTTATTAGATACCTACATGACATCTTATATTTCCCTTTTACTCAAAAAGTTAAAGAACTGTGAGTCTAACATTGTATTATGTTAACTATTATACAAACTTTTTATACCTCTTACTCTACTTTATTGCCACTTTTCTTGTAGGCTCTATGGCTTTTGTTTCTTCTGTTTTCTAGCTGGTTGGCATACGTTATGTTTGAGGATACACAACAGGGGAAAATAATATTTACTTCTTTTGGAGCCACATTATATCAAATGTTTATTTTGTTCACAACATCTAATAATCCAAATGTTTGGATACCTGCCTACAAGTAAGTGGGTAATTTCGAATGATACACTGTTCATGACTTTTTATTGAAATATCTATCTACTTGTTTGAAAAGTATTCGTTTTCTTCCTCGGTCTCTTTGAAGTGTATTTATAAGCTCTTTTCAACATTGTAAATTTAGGAAATGGTTATTTACTTGCATTCTGTTGGTTGATATAATTAAGCTTTTGGCCGGTTAATTGGTGGTTTAACATAATTCAACACATTCTGCAATATAATCTAAGATACAAGTTTGGAAAATATGTTCCATGAGGTAGCAAGCAGACACTATAATAAGAGCTTTGTGGAAGGATATCCCAGTTTTCTGTTGAGTTCTTGCATAGATGACTATTCCTCTTTCAATCACTATCTCATTCCTGCATTTGGCACTGATTGGGAGAAATGGTGATGGGGTATATACTACTCAAGCATGTTTCGGTTCAGAAAGCCCATTAAAACTTGAGATCTGGGTTTTCGTTCATAAAGTTTGTGATATTCAAATGGTTCTAGAGATAGAATAACTTGGTTTTGATAGAATTTATGTCCTTGAGATGCTAAATGATATTCTGGAGGTTACATGATTAATTATTTTGTGTGATACATTGTTATTATTTCTATCGAGTGTAAAGGAATTATATTGATGACATTATTGAAATTATTAATTGAAGAATATATGTTAAAAGATGTTGCTCCAACATTATGAATTTAAGCATTACATTGACTTGTATTGTCCTTTACAGGGCATCTCGTTGGTACTGCCTCTTTTTTGTTCTGTACGTGCTGTTGGGAGTTTACTTCGTTACAAATTTGATTCTTGCTGTTGTATACGATAGTTTTAAGGGTCAGGTAAATGCTATGTCATCATGTACTGCCAGTAAAAGAAAAGTTATCTATGGTTTCAACTGGCTTATTATTCACTTTTGTTTGCCTTTTTTTTTTTTTTTGCTTCTTCCATTGTTCATCAACAAATAGATTGATCTTCTTACTTTATAAATAAGGACCCGAAGGCTCACGTTTTTTTTTTTAAATTTTGATTTAGCTTGCTAAACAAATTTCTGAGATGGACCGCAAGAGGAAAAGTATATTGGCCAAAGCATTTAGTCTTATGGATACTAATGTAAGTATGGTTACCACCAACCATCTAGCTAGCATCTTCAAAGGTTTAACTGGGTGGCTTATGGATCCGATGATTTTATGAAAGAATCTTGTTATAGATCTTACATGGGGAGCAAGTCTCTGTCTTGTTCCAGTTGTTTAGTTTTTATCTTCCTGCCTTCTTGTTTGTGATTAGAAATTCTTCTAATCTAGAAAGTTTCCCTTAATAAATTTTCTATTAAAAATACAAAAAATCTTTTAAGATAGAGAAAAACGTTTCTAATAATCAATCTACCGGGATTGTAACTACATATACTAGCGAATGATAGTATTAATTTTGTGCAAGTCAACATAAACTTTTTATTAAAGCAATGAAAAGAGACTAATGCTAAAAAAATACCAAGAGAAGGGAGAAAAAATTAAACCGAAAGTACAAAGAGACAATAAAAGCACCCAATTCAAACTTATGTTTTAAGGAAAAACCAGTAAAGAAAGGAAGATTGACTGTTTTGAATCAGCTCGTCTTAAGGCTTCTTTACAGTTATTTTAGATATATGAATACTGTTTCTCATGCTTGTTTATTGGGTACCGATTTTTAAAAGCAAGTTGACATCTTATAATAAAATTGAAAATAGGGAAGGAATCTATGGAGATAGTCTTATGGAACTTAGAGCCATATGGAGAAATTTCCGTTGTTTGTCCCTTTCATGATTCAATTGAGTTCTTCTGAGCTTCAGTGAAGGCCATGACTGAAGTTAGAGCTATGTTTTTAAGAAAAGGCCTATAGTTCATAATAATGTTTGTATATGTAGCGGGCTTGCATCATTATGTCAAACTTTGTTAGGTAGTGCTTATAAAAAAAAAAAGAAGTTGGGTGGTGTCACTTCAGAATAATGTTCGTTGATGCTGTGAATTTGCATAACCCTTCATATCTTTAACCACGCCACTAAGTATTTGGCTAAATTGATGTTACTTGCATCCCTTCATGTAGCATTCAGACCAAATGACTCTATGAAATTACGTCGATACTTCCACATATTACGGGTAACGTAGGAGACATCTCTATTTTTCCCCTCGGGAATCCTTAGAATTACCACTAGCTTTCAATTTGCCTCTGACCATCTTTCCTTTCCACAACTCTACTTCCAAATTCACTTTGCATATTGGAGATGTGTCTACTGTTGGTTTATTAAAATTATTGTATGTGATATTCAAGATTGCATAGTAGTGGATAAAGGTTCTGCTAAGAGGTACATGTCCCCAGTGTTGTAATTCTATATTGTGATAATAAACCTTGCACTTTGAGTTATCGGTTTCATGCTTCTTCTCATTTCTTTGAATACAATAACGTGGGAAATGTGGTCCACGTCACTTTTCAATATCGTGCTTTCTTTAAAAGTTCATGGATAAGATATTTCATGTTGATTACCTTCTCATGTCTTTACAGAACGTTGGGTTTATCAATAAACAACAGTGCCTTATACTTCTTGAAGAACTTAACAGATACAGGTTTTGTACCTTCTCTGCCTCTCTCTAGGTTTAGCTTGCTTGGTTTTGAAGTTAGTTTGTTACAGAAAAGTCAGGAATACTTACAGAAGTGCCTGATGAAAAACTAATAATCCTTCATATTGCTTTCAGTGTATCTACAAAGTTTATTTTATTTTATTTTATTATTATTATTTTTTATTTTTTATTTTTTGTAATATATAATTCTTTCTGTTGGTTTATGATCTTATAAGTAATACCATTGATCTATAAAAAAAGTAATACCTGCTGAATTTTTTATTCTTGCTTCTTACAATCACATTCATGATATACATGCTAAGAATTGATGGGTAGCATCTTATTTACCAAGATTCCACATGGAAGTAGACTCTGAATACAAAGGCAAAAAGTACAAAGTTTTATCTTTCACACAAAGGCTAAATATATGTTTAGTCCCCAGTGTTTAGGTGTTCTGTTGAATATGGCCCCTAATATTTTAATGGAAAAATAAAAATTTCAATTTTGTAGTTTGCCTGGTTTAGAGAAGACTTAGTTTTTGTTATTGCTTGTTGACTAGCCTTGTATTATCAAGATTGTTACATTTTTTTCAGGACTTTGCCGAAAATATCAAGGGATGATTATGAGTTAATATTTGATGAGCTAGATGACAGTCGTGATTTTAAGGTACATTAGTTCCTCAAATTTGTTAAAACAAAACGTGTATAATTTTTTTGGATTCATGTTCTTCCACATAGCTTACTTCATCCTTATAAGTTGTAACCTAGCTAGTATTTGATGAGGGTGGTAGTTATAACCTTAAGCCATTTCAGTTACTTGAATTTGTGAAAAATGTGCTGGTACGGACCTTGAATATAATATAATTTTTGTTCAACAAACCATTTTTTGTAGTACAGTTTTTAATCATAGCAAACTTATGCGAAGGAGCTTACAAAAGGCTCCCTAATTGTGGTTAATTACTGAGGCTTGATTGCAAATTCAATTTATGATTGTGATTAACATACTGATCGTCATATCTTCAGCCATGCATGGAGGAACATAATTTTGAATTAAAAAGTTTTTTATTGCTTTTTCTTGATTTTAGTTGGACTACTTTCTCTTATATAGATTAATATGGATGAGTTTGCTGATCTTTGCAATGCTATAGCCTTGAAGTTCCAGAAGGAGGACATTGTAAGTCTTCATAGTTTTACCTTGGAATTCAAAAAACTATAGAAGAGCGAACAGAATGAATAAGGTCTTAATTTACTTATTTGATCTATTATGATTGCAGCCTTCATGGTTTGAAGGGTATCCTTTTGTCTACGATTCAATTTTATCAAACAAGTTGAAAGTATTTGTGCGGAGCACCACATTTGGATATGCTATATCCTTTATCCTCATACTGAACCTGGTTGCTGTTATTATTGAAACAACTGTAAGGCTGAAGCTTAAATAATAACTTCATTTATGTAATTAACTTCTCTTGGCATGTTATGTTGAATGAAAACTTTTTTAATCTTCCAAACATAGAATTTATTATTTTTATTATTATGATTTTTTTTTTTTTTTTTTGTAGTTTAGGTTGCTCTCACACAATTATGGTTTTATTAAGTTAACTTCCACCTTTAGCTTTTTTTGTTTATGCAATTAATTTTTGGATTCTGATACAAATCTACTGAGTGATGACCTTAATTGTCCATTTAGTTGTTTGTTGTGATACAAATCTATTGAGTCATGACCTTAGTTGTCCATTTAGGTGTCTGTTGAAGAAAGATCGAAATAATCAATAGGAACTCTATTCAATTTATTACTTTTGACGTTTAATTTTTTATTCAGTAAAAGATATATGGCAGCTTACAAGGCATTTAACTTCCTTATTCATGTTTCAGCTTGATATAGAAAACAACGTTGGTCAGAAAGCATGGCAAGAACTCGAGTTTGTATTTGGTAAGGTCTTGATAAGGAGATATATTTTTGTCAAATAACTACGTAGTAACGTGCAAGTCTCTTTTTAGTAAGCATGCTTGCTGGAATTTCAAAATTGGTTATTTTGCTTTGAAGTACCCCAAGTCATTTTTGGGTTGGAAAAAACAATGCAATATAGCATCTAAGAGATTGAACTCTAAGAAAAATTAAGCAATTTGTTGTTTATTATCCTTTGATAAAAGGATGCGAATCCACGAAGTAAAAATTTTATACTCACAGAAAAACTATCTAACCAACAGACTAATTCAACCAACGATAATGAGCACGATAAAAAAATTAGAAGTATTATGCACGGATTTGGCTTAGATTGATTGTCCAATTCACACAATCTAATCAAAGAGCGGGATGAATAAACCTCTAAAATAGAAAAAATGTGTAACATACTTTGATGCCCATTTGGATTGGGCTTGGCTTTGCTCACTCAAGTTGGGCCCTGGACTCTCTTTCCTCTGCTTGAATTCGGGTCCCATCAATCTAAGTTTCCCTCTTGGATATTATACAACTTGGGTCAAATTTAACCACCCATAACAACGAGGCTGTTCCTATTCCCGCTGCGTAAAATGGGAACCAAGAATTTCCATACTTTCTCAGATAGGGATAGTATTTAGTTTAGTTATTGACAGGGAAAAATCATATTGTCTAGATGAAACATGAATTATTCAGATGCATCAAATTCTCAGGGCTATGAAGTTAAGCAATCTGTGTTTTGTAATAATACTACCAAGTTAAGCAATCTGGTCCAATGGTTGTTTACTATCCTGCAGAATCACAGTAGTTTTCCCCCTTTAAAGTAACGAGAAGATAAAGGGACAAGAGTCTCTTCTAAAAAAAAAGTAAGGATCAAACAAAAGCCCTCCAATTTATGTTGCTAAGAAAAGTAGAGTAATTACAAAAAAACTTATGAAGAGGACTTCAATTAGAGGCATGGAACTGTACAATGTCATGAAATAATTAAGAAAGTTTTAATCTGTCAGAAAATTATTGCAGTTCTAACCTTCCAAATAAACCATAGAAAACTATATTGGTTGACCATTATAAATATCAGTTCATAGTGCAAGCAAATTCTTTCCTTGAGTAGTTTGATTTGGAGGCGTTCTTCCTCCTTTTTAGTGTCACCATATGTATGGCATAATGGCATATGATGTGAAAGAAATTATGTGATTGATTGTTACTATAGATCTTTTCTTATTTTAGACTATCTTTTTTTCCCCAACAGGTTGGATATATGTAGTTGAAATGGCTCTAAAAATCTACGCATTTGGGTTTATGAATTATTGGAGAGACGGCCAAAATCAGTTCGATTTCCTTGTCACGTGGATAATAGGTAAAAACTATGAATCTTCATATGTGTATGCGTGAGAGAGAGATTCTTTTTTTGGGGGGGGTTCAAATTTATATTTTTTCGTTCGGCTAATATTTTATTAACTATCTTTTGGTATCACTTTTATTTTGACAGTGATTGGAGAAACTTTAACTTTCGTGGCACCTAGTGGACTAACTTTTCTTTCCAATGGAGAATGGTAAGAGTAATTTTGTTTGTCCATCTTATTTCAACCAAAATGTTCTCTATTTTTCATTTTCTATAAATATTGTCTTTTACCGTCTAATTTCCCTTTTGTAACGAGTGTTAAAATTGATAGCTTATTTTCTTCTGAATGCTGCTCTTTTAAAATGTTTTCAAAAACTTGTGTATTTTAATTTAACATTTGAATAGTTGAATGATTTCGGTAGAGATGGATGAGAGATTGTACATGATGCATTTCTGTATCCCTTGAATTCATTAGAAGTCAAGTTGACAATAAAACATTAAAATAAGAAGAAAAAAAATGTAATAACCTCAATTGAATTACACCCAGCTTTCTAACATGAAATAAATATCTCCTTCATTTCATTGGTAACATATACCATTTATAGGCAGGATGTTTTCACTAATGGTTGAAAACATATTGGGGCATGATTTTAGTAATGGGTTTCACATCTATCCCGTCTCAATATTTAATTTTAGTCTTGTTTGTCCCGGTTATGGACATTATAAAAGTGAAACCGTGGAATTCTAGACTACATTGACTCAACTAGATTAAATGAAGTATAATACATTTTAATCTAATGTGTAGTGTGTAGTTCTTTTTTAATCTTTGCTAAATAAACATTCATATTTTCCCTTTTCTTTGACGACAGGATTCGCTACCTTTTGATAGCAAGAATGTTACGCTTGATAAGGCTCCTAATGAATGTCAAGCAATATCGAGCATTTCTTGCTACCTTTTTAACTCTCATTCCTAGTTTGATGCCATATCTTGGAACTATTTTCTGTGTTCTTTGTCTTTATTGCACTCTTGGTGTGCAGGTAAATATGCTGATCTATATGACCTATTAAGTATTAATGATAATAGAAGAATGACATAAATCTTATGAGATACACTTTCATTAGCTTTTCCGATTGCTTAGATTGTTTAGATTGTAACTATTTGCAGTGTCATCGTAATATAATGTGGTTACATTGCTTTGCTTTTCACTAATATCCTTGCCTTTTTGTCTTATCTATTTTTAGATCTTTGGAGGACTTGTCAATGCTGGGAATCCCACTTTGCCTAAGACTGATCTGGATGATGATGAGTATCCTAAGATGTTTTTTTATTTGTTGGCTAGTCATACTTCTAAATACGTTGGTAGTGGATTCTGATATTTGAAAACCGGATTAACTTTTTTCTTCATTGTCCTTGCGAGAAACTTTTTCTGTTTAGACTTTCCTTGACAGAGTCAGCTACCTACTTTTCAATTTCAACGACTATCCTAATGGCATGGTGACACTGTTCAATTTGCTCGTTATGGGAAACTGGCAAGACTGGATGCAGGTACCCTTTTTTATTATTAGTTTCCTTTGTTGTGTTTCTGACTCCTCAACCTAATTGGCAAGACTTGGAACCTCCCATTCTCGAGAGAATACTCTCTAAGAGCCCACAAGACTTTACTCAATATTTGGATGCCAAAACACTACCTAACCCTCTCTATTTATAACCATATTCCCTAACAAACTCTCTAACTAATTGCCCATATACCCCTATACTATTCCTAATTCCTCTAAATACCCAAACCTATAAGATGCTTCATTCTTGTGTTTCAAGTAAGTATTTTCATTTTCTCTCATTAGATAACTGTTCTTTTCCATTTCTGTATTTTGTTACTGAATTTAGTATTTATCTTCCCAGAGCTACAAGGAATTAACGGGAAGTATTTGGACCCTCGTTTATTTTATCAGTTTCTACCTAATAACCGTTTTGCTGCTCTTAAATTTGGTAAGTTTTCTTTGGTATTTTTGCAATGCCTTTACCTTGTTGTCGCATACATTTTTACTATGATGAGGGCCTGCAAATAAATGGACTTCCTGTATGAGAAATTATACATAATGAATAAATGGATGATTACACCAGGCATTCTCTCTCCCCCCTAAGATTATACACTTGATTATTTTTTCTTTGTTGACAGAATACCTTCATAAATAATGAATGATTATATGATATTGTTGAAAATAAATGTTAATATTGAACTGGAAATAAATAGAGGGTTCATGTTACTCATCAATGTTACTCGGTAAATGGATTTTTTTTCTTTCTTTTCTCCTCTTTTTTTTTTCTCTAATGAGAAAATTCAAAATATCCACCCACTTTACTTGGTAATTACCAATGGTTAAAGTTTTTGGTGTTACCGTCAATGGCTCCTCTCTGTTGTGATGAATGCATGCTTTTAACTTTGTAAGCTTATCATATTTTTTATATAGCAAAATTTATACTAAAGAAATTAAAATATTGTGATATGGTTCAGGTTGTAGCTTTTGTCTTGGAGGCATTCTTTGCTGAATTGGATATGGAGTCTTCAGAAAATGGTGAAGAACAGGGTCAGGTCAGTATCTTTTGATCCTTGATTTATATCAACTTCTACAATGATTTAAAAAAGAATTATCGAGCTCGAAGGCTCGCAGATATCCAAAAAAGAGAGCTAAATATGTGGATTTAGATATGAAGGCCGTTCTTCAGATTGATACTACTGAAGTTTCTTTTTCAAAAAAATAAAATAATAATAATAGTAATAATACTACTACTGAAGTCTTATTCTAGCAACCAGACATCAGTTTTGGGGAGAAAATTTAATGTATTTCCTTTTGAATGTTTGTGTGCATATCTTTAGCTATAACGATTGTTTATCATTTCAAAGCTTTTCAACTTTTAAGCAACACATTTACAATAGATGTTGAAATACTTATCATTTTAAAAAATACATGTTTAGTTTTTTTTTTTTTTTTTTTTTTTTTATCCTTCTGATTAACATAACTAACGCTTTGATATATTTTTTTTGTTTACTCAAAATATTTGATCTCTCAATTCTAGAAACTTAGATATGATAAATTAGGACACTGTTAAAATCTTATATTTAATTTTTTTTAATCAAGACAATCGTCTCCTGATTTCTCCACCCCTGATTTCTCATAATAAGTTTGCTGGCTTTGCCATTTATTGTGTTTATTGAGGAGCTGGTACTTTTAGGTTACAGTGACATTGAAAAAAAAGGATAAAAACAATCATTAAACTTGTTTATCTATCCAGCATTTGTGCTTGTTTTACCGTGGGTGGGATCATATAATGGTTTAATAAGATAATTCTTCGATTTCTGCTTCGAACTTGGCCAAGTACAAGTAGCAAATCGTACTGCAAGTTTTCTCTTTTACTCTGGATGAGAATTCATTACTGTTATAATCCGAGAAATCGAGAATAACTTTGTGATGATCTGGGTCCATCTTCGTGACCGTTGAGGATCCCACATTTGGAAAGGTGGAGAGATCTCCTGGCATTTATAAGATTTATGGGTTACTCCACTCATCACTAATTAGTTTTGAGAGGAAAACTCATACTATCTAATATGGTATTATAGCCCATTACACTCAAACGAGTATTCGGTCCAATAAAAATGAAATTAAGATCTGATTCAAGATTGGTGAACTTAAAAGAGGCATCATCTTAAGAGGACATGTTGAGGATAATGATTGCAATCATTATAATTCTGCTAGTTGAGATAACTATTCTTATACTTACAAATAACAGGAAACAATGCGCCTTGACTTAAGTTGCCTGTAACTGAGTTTCTTTCGCAACTTGCTCTTGTTACTGAATAGCGTTTCTAGTTCATAGCAAAATAAATTTTTGGACTCCCTCTCAATTATGAACAACGACGACTTTGCTATTTTCCTTGTATTTAGAGTACTTCTTACGTCACATTGTCATATTGATTGTTCAGTTTCTTTCTGTTTACAACTACCAAATATCAATTTGTCTCTCTTTCTCTCAGTACTAGTAAACAATATGTAAATCCCATTATCCGTGCTACCGTATCTGATTTTTTTTTTTTCTTGTGCTTCAGGAGGGAAATAGTCGAAAAGATCGTCGACGTCTCATTGGGTATGACAATTATCTAATTTTAATATGCATCCATCCTTACTATCTTTATTTGAACAATATCTATTCTATATGTTGTACAACTGTGTCCTTGAATCCGAAGGAAACACGAACTAGCTTCTTTAAAATATGCATCCATCTTTTCTGGTTGTCTTTAAATGTTGACATGACAAACTTTTGGGATTTGTTTCAGCACAAAATCTCGGAGCAGCAAAGTTGACATTCTTCTCCATCATATGCTGAGTGCAGAATTGGACCAAAAGGATTCCGATTAATCCTGTTTCTTTTCCAGGTTAGTGGATCATTATTATTTCTAAATTGAGAACCAAAGCACATGCAGACAAACAGAGACACTCACCATACATTTGTTGAAATGTGTAAACAGTCTCCAGATTAGGAATCTTTCATCAAATGAAGCTCAGATAAGTTTTGAAGATGGGATGTCTGCATTGAACATTAATGTTGTAGACTCTGCTAGTTTAATGTTAGTTGGATATACGTAGTCTCTTGCATACTAATATTGATTTTTAAATGTCAACAACCAGAGCAATAGCTCAACCGACATAAACGTGTGCTCGTGACTAAGAGATTTGGATTTGAATCTCTCACTGTCATTTGTTGTTAAACTCAAAACAAATTGTATATTGATTTTTAAACTATGGAATCCCCATTCACAAGGTACAAGACGTTTGCTGGAAATATAATAATGTGACGTTTGAGGATACAAGCATCTCTGCTTTTTAATGGGTCATTTTATTTAATTTCATACTTCCGTAATTGTTGAATGTTATATACTTGGGCGTCTCTGATAGAGTGGCAAGGTTCTATCAACCAATAACTTTACTAGTGGAAATATTGCCATGTAAGACTTTTGTGCGTGGTGAGAGTTTGGGCACAAAGAAAAGTAATGAAGTTTGGAAGTTAAATTTTTTTTGTTGGAATTAATATATTTGTGTTTAAGATGTTAGTTTTTATTGAAATGTTTGTGTTTGAGGTGCAAATTTTATTTAATCTCAAGTTCAAGTTAGAGGTATTGGTAGGAAGTCTACTTTTTGGTTTTGTTTCTTCTTAACTGCTTACTATAGACGAACCATCGACTCGACCCAAGGTTTAGTTACGAGTTTTTCATTAAAAAAAAATACGAGTTTTTTAATTGCATCAACTTCAAGCTAAATATATGATATTAGAGCTTGAATTACTATGAGGCTAAATATATGATATTAGAGCTTGAATTACTATGGTTACTCGTATCAGACTAACCCCTCCCATTAATCCTCGTTAGTACCATTCTAATTACCAGATTTAAAGAGTTCTATTGTATATTATTATCTATTGTCACTACAACTTTCTTGTATTAAAATTATATAATTTCTCGCTCGGTGCATTATTTATTTTTATTTTTTTTAGATGTGATAATGTAACAGCCCAACCTATCACTAGGCAAGATAATATTATCCGCTTTGGTCCACTAACCTCACGGATTTGTTTCTTCCCTAGTGGGAAAAATGCGTCTTGCTAAGGAAAGGTATCCACATCCTTTATAAGGAGTGCTTCGTTCCCCTTCCCAACCGATGTGGGATTCCCTTTATAAGGAGTGCTTCGAATCTTAATTTTATGTCACTCATCATCACCATAATAGATGACTATCCTCCAATTTAAAGTTGATAGTGCAAAATTTTGAATGATGTTTCAGTAGACATGATGATTGTGCTATATGTCCAATTATGTATCATAGTCCATATGTTAACCTTTATTAAAAAAAAAAAAAATTATTGTGTTAAAATTGGTATTTTACTAATTTCTATGAACTTTCACTATTTGTTAGGGATATAAAAATAAAATTTAAAAACATTGTCACTAATTTTGATATTTAATGAAAGTACATAAGACAAAAATAAAATAGAATATAAAATACAAGAATCTGATTAATATTTTAACCTTTTTTTTAAAAATTGATTAATATTTTAACTAAATGGGTATTAATGTAGAGAATTATAATAATCAAATAAAATACAGAGGATAAAATCTTATCTTTTATAAGGTCCAGACTTTAATAAACAAGAATAATAACTAAGATTTTGACTAATTCTAAAAAAAGGGGAAAAAAAAAAGTGATAAGAAAATATTAAAAAGGACAATGAAAAAAAAAGCAGTTGTTTAGACCAAAGGGCATGACTAATAACGTGACCACTCAAAAAATACAACTCAGCATACATAAATAGTTAGTTGAACGAAATAATAAAAAGAGTTTCCAAAAAACTGGCGCCACAACCTTCGCGCCAAAACAACTCTTCCCGCCGATTCCCTTTTTTCTTTTATATAAACCCTAAACCATCTCTGTAATTTCCATCCAAATTCTTCATTCCCAAACCTAATTTCTCTACAATTTCTCTCAGTTTTCGTTCAACTATCAACCATGGTGGTTCCTCTTGGCCCCGGAAAATTCTACGGCAGCAGCCTCCCCCGTCCCCGCTATTACACCAACGTCAAGCTCAACGACCACCGTATTGATCCACCGGCGCCGGTCCTCGATCCGCTCCTCTCATGGGCGAACGAGGCTCATTGGTCGATGGGAGGCCTCTCCTTCAATCGCCTAAGGCTTCAGGGTCGAATTGAAGGCAATGTCGAAAAGCTTCGATTGGAGCGGGAGAAGATTGCTAAGAAGAAGAACAAAGCAGAGAAGATCAACTTTCCGATGGCGAGATCTAACCTAGATGGCGGAGCCGACGACAATCGACGATTGAAGAAGTCAAAATCTGTATCTCCACCGCCGGCACCAGTTGCGTCGAAGAGGCGGCGGTTGATGCCTTTGTTCGACAATGAAAATGATTTAGGCGAGCATCGGGAAGAAATTGGGGTTGTCAAAAGGAGGCTGAGGCTGGTGAAGAAGCTTGGAGATGATTTCGATCGTGTAGCGGGGGAGGGGAATTGGGATCAAGGTTTGGAAGGTAATGGGATTAGTGGATCTGTAATGAAGATTGTTGAGGAGATTAATGATGATAATACTAAAGGGAAGAAGATGAACAGTGAAAGAAAGGGAAAGAAAGTGGAGTCTGGCTCTGTTTCTGTGAATAGAACTTCCCCCAGATTAGTTAATAAGCGTGGATTTAATTGATTCAAGTATAGTATAAGATATTAGTTCTTGATGTTTTTCTTTTTCTAAACTTTGCTGAAATCTGTAATGTTGTTGATTTCTTTGTTTGCCTATGGAAATGTGAAAATTGAATATTGATTCTGCAATTTCTGAAGGTCTAAATGATCTGTGCATATGATCTCAAGACTGTTTAGTAGTTTGATAAAGTAAATTGAATCAAGGGGGAAATCATCAATCAAACACTTATATTTGCATTTTTTGAGGATAATATCCTTCACATTTTAGGGTAAGCATTTAGGTGGGAGTTTGGAGTAAGGGGAACAAGCTGGGGAGATCGGGAATAATTTATTAGTTCATTCTCTTGTAACCTCATTTCCTAATCTCAAATCTTTTTTTTTTTTTTTTTGCTTATTCCCTTTCCCTTATGATCATTCTTGTTTCATTGCTTCAAAAGCTCTTAACTCTACTTTGTATACAAAGGTATAAGCTTTTGATTTGGAGAAAAATTAATCAAAGGGATTTTTAATGTGATGTATTTGAACCATCAAGTTAAACATTCAAGCCATCGACAATCTATTTTCACAACTTGCTGATTTCTATATCCTTTCTGGCCTTCTTTAACTGTTTTAAGACAGACAAAGAATTTCATGTTCTTACATAACAGTTTAAAAGAAAATTTTCCTTCTGGTTTTGCACATTTAATTGGATTGTTTGTTATGCTGTTTGCCACAGGCCATTGATCCTTTCAACAAAGAAAGAACTGTTATAACTTCTGAGTTAAACCAAGTTTTCTCCTTGACAATGACAAACAATGATACATTCTTTTACAGTTCATTCATTTTCACCAAATCTTTACATCTAACATGTCCATTAAGAACAATTCCAAACAACCCTTTCTAATAATTGCCCATTTCATTACATGAATGAGTTTAAGCTCCCTGTATTCCATCCATAATAAACAAAAAGAGAAACTCTAAATCTCAACTAATGAAAGCATTTCTGGAGATAAGGTAATAATCCATATAAAACCCCATCACAGAAAGTAAGAAAACCAGACATCACAGAAAGTAAGAAAACCAGACATCACAAGAAATTTTAAATACCCATTTGATCCAAACCCCTACAGACCTACTACCAAATTAGCCATTCAAATCCAAAACTCAGCACTCATTGCCTTTAGGTTGGAACCGGGTGGTAAACGCTCATAGAAGAATGGAAGTCGCCTCTGGTCTTCGAAGGTGTATTTACCTTGGGTATATAGTGGAGCAAAGTTTCGATTTTTCAGTTATAAAAAGAAAAAGGAAGAAGCCTGCCCTTAGAACTCGTGCCACTCGATTTCACCCTGTTTGAATATGAAAACTACATTTGGCAATTCACCAGTGGTGGTTAAATTAGTATTTGAAAAGTCATTCCAAACAAGCATTTGGTCGTAAAACCATGATGAATTGCCTCAAGGGATTAGATTTAACAACAATCATGTGTCTAGCCTAGTGTGGAATGATTTAACTGAAACCCCTTTCTACAAAGTTGATGTCTATTGGTGTCCTAAAAAAGTATTTGATTTTTCAATCTACATGTCTTCTACAATATAATCAATTATCGATGCCTTATATGTCTCCAAAGAGTGATGTAGTGGTTGAAGACTTGGACTTTGAGAATATACTCACCTCAAGGTTCTGGATTCGAGATTCACTTGTAATATTACTCATTCGATGTCTCTGGTGCCTGACCTAGGGACGGGCGTGGTTATCCTTGTTTCAAAAAAATTATCCATGCCTTATATTGACAAATGACAACACACACATACTCTGTGAGCTACTTTTATAGCACAAACACGTTGACCAAATTGAAAGGGAACTAAGAAAAGGAAACTTCAAAGCTTAAAATTAGGGAGATTGAGCTGGAAATAGAGAATCGTCATGACAAACGTTATTCATCACAATATATTACTCTCTTTAAGATCCAGTCAAACTATTCTTCATGTCTGTAATTCAATTTATTGTTCCATCAGGAAAAAAAAAATGACAATTATCTCCATTGATATGAAATTTTTTGGATGATACCAAAAATAAAATCATGAGAACTTTACTTTTGGATTATCAATTGAAAAAAGAATGAGATTCTAGTTATAGATTTGATTACTACATATCAATTATTATTCACTCAAAATTCACCTACTTGAAAATTAATTTCTCACAAATTTTTTATAATAAAATATTAAGGTCGTAAAAATAGTCGTGCCAAGTTTGATCGAAACACTCATAATATCAACCACAAAAGAATATTCACTTTGGCACAAATATAAGAAAATTGAGTATTGTTTATTTAGTTTTTTTTTAAGTTCAAATTGGAGGAGTGAACCACAAATACTACGTAGATGACTACTATTCTCAAATAAATGAGAATCAAATATAGATTTTAAAGATCAAATATGTAATTGTAATGTTAAACTAAATTATTACCTTATAATGAAATCAACGGGCATCAACCCTTAAAGTGTATATTTTACAATTAAAGAAAAAAGTTACACTAATAGTCACCTTCAATCTACATGTCTTCTACAATATGTTCAATTACCCTTAAAGTGTATATTTTTTACTTGTTTCCGGAATCTTTCTTTCACTCCACTTGTTTTTTAATTAAGAAAATAATTTATATATTTATAACCAATGCCAGCCCATATCCACCAACTAAATAATATTAAAATCAAGTCAACCCTCCCTTGAGGCAAATTAGTAAATTACAATTTACAACTTACTACACAATTATACAACTTTCAATATGAACATATGTAGAATAGAAAAGACTTTCAATCGTTATTAAGAAACACTACCACACCCGCATCAATCAATTGTAGATTATGAGTTCGAATCACTGTTAGTTGAACTCAAATTAAAAGAAACAAATCCTTCAATTATTTCCAAATAGAAGAAAATTCGAAGATTGAACAATGATAAAAAAAATAAAAAAAAATAAAAAATCCTGGTTCCACCAATACCCTTTATGCCTGTTTTGACAATCTCTCATGGCTTCTTTTATTGACTCAATTCCAATTTCCCGTTTCCTCTATAATTCATGGCCAATTTTTCCCAGTTTCATCCATCTTCTTCAAATCCCATCCCATTTTCAATTCAAACACTGATTCTTTTCATGATTACAGCCTTACCCAATTGCTTCAATCATGTCTTCTTCTTCACAAACACTCTTCTGCTTCGTAATTTCGATTCTAATCTCCATTTCCATCACAGTCTCGGCCACAGAGTTCGTCTTCAACACCAATTTCACTTCCACCAACACTTTGCTCTTCGGCAACGCTACCGTTGATTCTTCCGTTCTTGTTCTCACCAGAAATTCTCCTTTCACAATCGGCCGTGCTCTTTACCCTTTCAAAATCCCGATTCGTTTCTCCAATTCTTCTTTTTCGTTTGCAAGTTCCTTCATCTTCTCTGTTTCTCCTCAGCCAAATCTTCTCCCCGGCCATGGATTCGCGTTTCTCTTCACACCCTTTACTGGAATCAACGGCACGAGCTCGGCTCAGAACTTGGGGCTGTTCAATTTCACCAATAATGGAAACCCTAATAACCATGTCTTCGCTATCGAGTTCGATTCGTTTCAAAATCAAGAGTTTAACGATACGGATGATAACCATGTGGGTGTGGATTTGAATTCTCTTGTTTCTAATGTTTCTTCATCAGCAGGGTTTTGGGGTGGACGAGATGATGGAGAATTTAAGGAGTTGCAGATTAACAGTGGAGAAACTTATCAGGTTTGGATTGAATGTTTGAGTTCTTTGGTTAATATTACAATGGCTGAAGTGGGTGTGAAAAAGCCTAGAAGGCCATTGATATCATTGTTCGTGGATTTTTCTGAATTGCTTTTGGGTGAGATGTATGTTGGATTTACTGCAGCCACAGGGCAATTAGTTCAAAGCCATAAGATATTATCTTGGAGTTTTAGTACTACTAACTTGTCAATTGGTGATGCTTTAGTTGTTACTAATTTGCCATCTTTTGCTCCTCGCCATAATGACTCCATTTTTAACTCATTAGCTTTTCTTGTGGGGATAATTGTGGGTAGTGGTGGACTTGTGATTATCTGTTGTGTTGTTGTCTATTTTGTTGTAATTGTCAAAAGGAGGGGAAGAAAGAAACCAAAGGATGATGAAATTGAAGATTGGGAGTTGGAGTATTGGCCTCATAGGTTTGCTTATGAGGATGTTTTTGAGGCAACTGATGGGTTCTCAGAGGCCAATGTGATTGGCTTGGGTCGCAATGGGAAGGTCTATAAAGGGAAGTTGGGGAGATTGAATGTTGCTGTGAAGAGAATCTCTGTTGAAGCTGTGTGTGGGATGCGGGAGTTCGTGGCTGAGATTTCGAGCATTGGTAGATTGAAGCATAGGAATTTAGTCAAGCTTATTGGGTGGTGTAAGAAAGAGAAAGGAAGCTTAATCTTAATGTATGATTATATGGAAAATGGAAGTTTAGACAAGAAGTTGTTTGAGTGTGATGAGAATACAATGCTTAGTTGGGAGAAAAGGATGAAAGTTTTGAGAGATGTAGCCACAGGGCTGCTGTATCTGCACCAAGGTTGGGATTACAAGGTTCTACATCGAGACATAAAAGCAAACAACGTGCTTCTCGGCAAGGACATGAACGCAAAATTGGGAGATTTCGGGTTGGCTCGAATGCAACCCCATGAGCGAATGGTGGACACAACTCGAGTTGTGGGAACTGTTGGGTATATGGCGCCAGAGGTCATTCGAACAGGGCAAGTATCGGCACAAGCCGACGTTTTTGGGTTTGGGGTGTTGGTTTTGGAGGTGGTTTGTGGGAGGAGAGCTATAGAAGAAGGGAAACCATGGTTGATAGATTGGGTAAGAGGGGTAATGGAGAGGAATGAGCTCACATTTGCATTTGATAAGAGATTGAAAGTTGAAGATCTTGATGAAATGGAGAGAATGATTTGTTTGGGATTGTTATGTGCACATCCTGAGGCTGGTACAAGGCCAACAATGCAACAAGTTGTTAACATTTTGGGTAAGAGAGATTTAAGTAATTCAAATGATGTATTGTTAAATAGATTGAGATCAACAAGAATATTGTCTGAGATTTACCAAGACAACAAATGTCAGCAAAATCATCCAACGTTTTTAGAAATGAAAACTTCTTCTTCTTCAACGTCACTCGTTGAATCAGACAATTTGAAGAGTGGTCGCTAGCACCTTTGATTGTTTTATTACAGGGACAAGACAAGAGATTTGGTCTTAGATTTCGTTATGTCAATAGATGATATGATCATAGTTATTTGTTTAATTTGATTAATTTTTGTAAAAGAAGTAAATAGTGTGAAGGATTTGAATTAGGGGTGGATTATCATAACTTATTTTTAGAATTGGAATTTTGTAATATGCGAGCATATATTGAAGAAAGGGTATATAGAAATAGAATATTCTCTTTTCTCTATATTTGTTCAGATTCTCGAAACTATATAAAAAAATAATAATAATGAAAATTAAATATGCTATTATTTGTGTACATTTATTTCAATTTATTTGGCGGCCGCCCTGGATGAAGCAAAAATATATGCAATCGAAGTTGTTTGATTTGGTAGACACTTTGCCTGGCATAGCATTGTGCTGCAATTGAAGTTGGCCGATTTTCGGCTTCTTTTTTCTGGTTTTTTTTAGCAAATTCTTTTTTTTTTTTTTTTTTGGTTAAATGTGTGAATAAATCAATGAAAATAACTTTATTCACTTGAATTGGCTCATTGTTGACTAGAATTAATGAAGACTCTACTTTCAAATCGTGTAATTTTTAGTATAACTCTTTTCTTTCATTAATTTTTTTTATCATTATTAATAATGAGTCGATAAATTTAATTTATTACTGATATATTTCACAGTCTTCTCTATAAAGACGAGAAATTTGTGTGGTATAAGAATGAAATCATATCTTTGATACAAAAGAATTCTAACATTTCCCCATTAAAAAA
>JBBMKA010000001.1:2261533-2295837 GCA_037833695.1 Sechiopsis laciniata
TGGGCTTTTAAATAGCCCAAGAAACGTACGTTTATCTCGTCTAGCCTAGTCCAATCTTCCCATGCACATTGGGCTTTGAAGGTCAGTCAAAGAAAGTATAATAGTTTGTGAATATAAGTATATGTCTGGAAACTTATATAGATAATAACTTTGAACATGTCAATCTTTGGTGAATAAATGAATATTCAATTATGATGGGTAGTTTTTGGTGAATAGATGGAAGTTCTAACATCATTTGGAGGTGGATATCAAATTACATGAACCTCTTATTCGTTTATTCAAATTTTTCCTTTAGTAAAATCTCAGTTCCATGTTATCCAATCTTACAGAAAACAAAAATATGAGAAAAGAAATCCTTGCCATAGAGGCAAAGCCATGTGACACCATTTAGCACATTCTTCAAACAGAAATTGCAACATATACAAAGTAAGGGCTTTTCTTGAGCACAAGGAATCTCTAACAAAAAAATGTATTTCCATAAAAACAACAATATTGAAAATTTGAATATATGTAGACATTAAGATATTTCTAATACATATTGAAGCAAACTTCACTGGGAATAGTGACAGCATGTTTGCTTGATAATGACAACTTCGCTAAAATAGACCAGTTTTAATTTATTCCTGGGCAAATTTTAACTCCAAATTGAAACTCGCTCAAAGAGAACAGAGCAAAACCCAACCACAGAAACAAAAACAGAACCAATTATTAGTATAAAAAATCCAAACTGCCATCGAAAAAATCAATTTCTCTACAAAATGAATCATTGACCGTTCGATTCGATTAAGCAAAACCCAGATCAATAAAGGAATTCAAGAAACAAGAAATAGAGAAACTTAAGAAGAATTGAGAGAGTTAAAAGGATGAATCAGAAAGAACGTAGCAACAGAGGATTCTTGAAATCATGGGCAATCATCCATCTAATCTCCTTCATCATTTTCATCGCAATAACAAAATCCAAACTAAAATTTACAGAGAAATCGAAGACATTATAATTATTATTAAAATAAAAATATACATAACTTGGAATACAGAGAATGAAATTAAGCGGCTGGGCACAGCTCGAATGAGGGAATTGTAGGAGAAGAGCTTTGTTTATATAAGGATGTAAAGTGATGCCCTAGTTGTTCCGGGGTGTTTGGTTGCGGAGTTTACACTATTCTTTATCATTATTGTACTATCCCCTCGTCGTTTCCATCTTTTTCCTTCTCCATACATTTTTCCTCTTAATTCTTGAGTTTTGGAATGCATCTTAATTATTTTTTCGAAATATATAAAAATATAACAGCCTTATTTCAATATTCAATGTTAAATGTTGAATTTGGAGAAAATTAATTATAAATTATCTTTAGGTAGTTTGCATTCAACTTCCACTTTTCTTATTCTCGAATCTATAACTTTCCTTATTCTAGATTTTTTTACCACTTGACCTTTTTGGTAAAAGATTAAAAATAATGAATAAATATTTTTTCTTTTACTATAATATATTTTTACTTATAAGACTTGATTTTGAATTTAGTTTCCATTAAATCTTTAAGTTGAGATTGAATTAGTTTTTTTGCTCTTGAGATTTGAATTAGTTTTCTAATATACCATTTTCATTGTTTAAAAGACATTTTTGAAATTAACCTAAAAAAAAAGACATTTTTTAAATTTAGTAGGGAATAATATAAACCAAAAATAAAAATTGAACTGAACCAAACCAATCCATCGGACTGAATCGAATTTTAGTTGGTTTTCAATTTGTAAAAACCATTAAAAACCGAATAAAACCAATAATAATTTATTTACTTTCATTTTTTATATATGTTGGTTTAACTTTTTATTAGTAATTGCTAATTACTTATGCTTAATTTAATTATATATTTTGAGAATTTTTTAAGAGAATTTTTTTTTAATAGGGGTTGTAAGTAAAATAGCTAAGTTAAAAAGAATTAAGAGAACTAAATTGAAGAAAGTCACGCTATTAATTTTGTCTTTTATTGGATATTAATTTGATTTTTTCCTTTTATTGAACATTTATTTTATTTTTATTTTTTTTGTCAAATTGATTGAATGGGCAATTCTAACTTGATTTAAAACTGATTAAAACCAAACTAATATCACTCTAGAATTTAGTCTCATTTTTATAGCCATTTAAGACTTGTTTTATTTTTAGTTCAATTATGATTACAAGAGAGAAGATTCGAACCCAAACAAATTGAGCTAGATGAAAATTAATTATTTCAAAACACTTTTATAATGGTTTATTTTGTATTCTCAAAAAATATAATAATAAGTAAATAAAAATGGTTGTTCGTTTTGTGGTCAATTTTAAGTTTTATTAAAAGCAAATTACCTAAAATTAAATATTAAAATATGCCTCAATTTAAACCAAGCAAATAAATCATTTTGAATTATTCAAAAAAAAAATTAAAAAAAATCATTTTGTGAAAGTTCCATCAACGCAAATCTCTTTTCCTCAGAGAAGTAATTGTAAGAATGTATGTGCATTACTATGTATTAATACTTTTTATTGCCAATTGTTTCTTTAGATAGAATATCATAGTGCGAATCCAGCAAAATAATAAGTCAAACGAATTAACACTAAATGGATTGGTGGAGCAGTTAGTTATTTTATTTGGCATTCTCCACGGTCATGAGTACGAGTTCAGAAATCGATATTTGATTCTCATATTATTTGAGAGCAGTTGTGCCTTCTATGTAAGATTTATTAATCTCTTTTCCCAATTTATACTAAAAAAAAATCAAAGGAATTACTAATTCGTTAAAACTCACATCCAAGAGCTTCAATTTGTACAAAACTTCAATTTCTTCAAGTGCAAACAAACTTGATCAACACAAGCTATTTCCAAACTGCTGTCGAAATTAGGAACATGAACCACGAGAAAATTTTCGACACCCAAAAGGACAAATTTTCCTTGAAAAAGAGCAACTAACCAATGCAAGGAGAAAGCTCTCCTTATCAACTAGCCTAAAAAATACTACACAAACAAATAAAGCCCACACAATAAGTAAAGAATGTCTTCTTTATTTATTGTGTGAGCTTTAGTCGTTGGTGTAGTATTTAGCCTAAATAGTTAGAAAGAGTAGACATCTCATATTTTATTTTTTCAAAACTAGACATTATTTACTATTTTCCAATAAAAAAAAGTTTAGGCTATGGCAAGGCATAGTTAAAAATGTCATACCCCTTTATGTAACATAATTTACACCGCATCTTTTTTTTTTTAATTTGAGTTTACATTCGATGATTTTTTATAATAAAGACATAAAATAAATGATAAAAAAAAATAATGATAGGAGAAATATATTAAAAAAATTAATTTTAATCATAGATTAACAATTGATAGACCATTATCAAACACACTAAGCAATAATAATGTAATGTCTAAATCAAAGAGAACCATAATAAAAACGACACAGAATTTTTAGTGGTTCGACTAATGTGGACTACATCTGCTTTAAAAGGTGAGATCCCATTAGCTTCAAAGTCATCAAACACATATACATAAACACAATGAAGAGAGAATAATGAACAAGTTGGAGCTCAAATACAAACTCTCAAAGGTAAAAAAGAGCTATAAATGGGACAAAACTCACAAATTTCCTCTCTTCTTCTTGCCTGGATGTTCACTGCCCCAAAAAAATAAAGAACTTGCCTGCACAAAAGTTTACAGATGCAAATACATACTAAACCTTATAATTCAAATTTAATAGTTTCCATCTAAATTTAAAGATTGAAACATTTTTTACATGTTTGTTTAAGTTCGTGAATATTTTTAAAATTTTTCCAAATTCAAACGTATTGTTGACACAAACCTTATAATTCAACGATATATTTGATAGTTTAACCTATAAAAATATATAGTTTAAAATAATTTCATTGAAAGTCTACCTTCATGTCTTGGACGATGTTAGCTCGGCCTTTTTTTGGATTCTTTGAATTCCAATATCGTTAATGCTTTGGGTTCGATTAGGCTTATTGTTGTTCATGGTAAGCTTTTCTATTTGTTGTATATTGGAGTTGCCACCATCCAAGTTGTGGTTCGGAGCCTATGTTGTTGTTGTTGGGGGATATTCCCGTTAGTATTTCTTGAGATGATATGTTTTAATATTTGTGTTGGTTAATGGAAGTTTCTTGTTTTAAAAAAAAAAAGAAAAATTTAACCAACGATACATATATATTGAAAGGGACGGCAGTCTAATGATTTCATTATTTGATAGTAATTCAGTTCAACATCATAGTTACGAGTTTGATCTTAAGAATTGATATTTGATCACATTTATTTGAAAGCAATAATATCTTCCATATAAGGATTGCGTTCTCCCTCTTCCAACTTTTCTTAAAAAAAATCATACACGTGTTCATACGTACCAATTTGGCTGTTTATAGAGAACCACGTGTTTATCAGTATATGATGTCGCATTAAACATTAATTTAAGCAGAAGCGATGGTGTTTTAAATGTCCCTGGTAATGTTTATCAACCCCACAAAAAATGAATGGTTACAAATTAGTAAACTAAATTTCAAATTCAATGAATGTGCTTTTCTCAAAAAAAATATACATAAAAAAAAAAAATCAATGAATGTCCTTATGACATACGGCGGATAATTAAAAGAAAGTGGAATATTTAAAACATGTCCGGACATGATGTATAAAATAATGTGTACATATGTGATCTAATATGAATCACAATCTATTTGATTATAAATCTAAAAGATAAAAAAATAAAATAAAGAAAAATAGATTGTGCCTCATATTGAACCACATATGTGGACATTATTTTATACATCATGCCAGGCATAATCTAAATATTTCTCTAAAAGAAATGTCAAAATAATACTTTGATTTCTCAAATTAATTTTTTTTCTCTCTCCATCATTTATTGTTATTATCTTTTAAATATATATTGGAAAAGGGAGGACAAATACCGATTCTCGAGATCGAACCTGTGATAGTGGTGTTGAATTAGTTTACAACTAAACAATAAAATTATTGCGTTATGACCCATTTGGTTCTCTATATCATTTATCATCCTTTCTCCTTTTGCATTTATCATCCTTTCTCTTTTTGCACAAATTGAATGTGATATACATAGATTTTAATCTAGAAAATAATTGACTATTTTATTTGAGAGTAATAATATTCTTATAAAACTACAAATTCTACATAATAATTGACTCTCTCATATAACTACGAATACTACATAAAAGAATATTTGAGAGTAATAATAGAATTTGTAATTTACCCCTCTAGCTAATTTTTTTAAAAAAAATTATAGTTTAAATGTATCATAAAAAGGTGTTTTAAATGTCCCTTTTGGTTTATTTTTCCAATTTTTTTTATTCATGAGGAATTGAGTTTTATTTCTTTTTTTTTTTAATCAAGTTTCATTTCATCTTCCATCGGATGAAAGAGAGAGAATTGAGAAACCACGATGGGTCTATAGGATTTGATTTCAGCCAAAATGGATTCAGCCCATCTCAGATTTTGTTAATTAAGTTTTTTTATCTAATTATTTGGCTTCATTTTTTTTTTTTTTTTTTTTGAAGATCCCATATAAAAAATATGAGTAAACTTTCTAATATTTATGAAATATGTGCGCTACCTCTTTTATTATCCATTAATTCTGAATAAAATCTCACCTTACTTAATAATACATAATACATGTAAAGGAGCTAGGCATATGTCCGTAAAGAATGGATGCTTGTAGAAGGAGATGAGGAAGTCCAAAATGAAACAAAAAAAAACCAAAATTTAACAACAAAAATTGGACCTTTGAAATTTTAGGGACCAAAATATAACAAAATTCATAATCATAACCAAAATGATATTTTAACACTTAAACAAATATGTGACATAATGTATATAAAAAAAAAATAATTATATATTGAAGTCAATAATTGGTTTATAAAAACTCACTTTTATCTCATATTTATAAATAGAAAACTCAATTTTAATTGAAATTGAAAAATATAACTATGGAATCTAAAAAATCTAAAATTGAAACTAAAAATAATAACTTACAAGATTTATATTTAATAGTCCCTTTCAAATGAGAGGCCATAGATTAGAGATAGAAGAAATAATAATAATAATAATAATAATAATAATAATAATAATAATAATAAAAAATAAAAAAAAACTAGTAGAATCAAGTCTTAGAAATTTGATATCTTCTGATATAAGCTCACACGAAATTAGTAATGCACGGATTGAATTCACCTGAATTTATCCAAAAAAAAAAAAAAAAAGTGATGGGTGGGAACAAAGAAATGCTAGTTGAGAAAAAAAAGACACCAATTGAGAAGAAGCACAATAATTAGGAAAAAGCATTAATAATTGAGAAGAAGTGCTAATTGAGGTATGAAGAGTCAATTGTGAGATTCATATCTAATATTAAAAACTCTCCCCGCCATCTTACTTCTCCATGAAAAACATAAGTATAATTAATGATCCTCCGAACTTGCGTAGTATGTTGGAGATTCTTAATTTTCTAACTACTTTGAAATGATTTTGCTACTATAAATTGCCCATGTTTTGTTCCTCAAATTCAACATTTTACTTACCACATAAAGCTAAAACAACTTTGGATTATTTGTAATAATCAAAGCTTCTTTTTCTTCTTTATCTATTTCTTACTTTTCTCAATAGAAATAAATTTGTACATAAACTTTTTGTAGGCAGTGCAAGATATATTTGAACAATAATGGAGATTTTGGAAGATTCAGCAGCAGCGACCCCCATGAGCCCTTTCAGCCAATATTTCAACACTTCTGAAATTTGTGTGTCTGTTTTGGGAGTGATTGAACTCGAATCTCCAATTACTCACTCCGAAGCTTTGTCAATCGTTACTGATGTTCTCATCCCTGCCAATCCACGTTTCTCTTCGATCATGGTTCTCTTTCTCACTCCTTCCTTGACTAAAATGATTAAATTTACTGCAATTCATCAGCTTAAGTTTTAACATAGTATCCTGATAATGATAATTTGTTGCGCTTTATGAGCTAACTTTTAAGCCCACAAGTAATTACAAAACCAACATTTTTGGAAATAATTTACATTCTTGAATTATGAAATTTGTTATGATCATAATCTTACAATTTGAATTTGACCCATCAACTCATAAACTTTGTAAATGTTGTAGTTACACACTTTTTATTTGATTGTTTGTTAAATGATGTTATCAGTTCTATGAATTTCCAATCTCAAACTCTCTATTAATTTAATAAGTTAAATAAATTGGAGTTGATTGGCATACTTAATCAATATAAAAAGTTTGATTTACAACACACTAGTATAATTTATAATTTTATTGATCATATTAAAAAATTTAAAAATGTAAATGCAATAAGTAAAAAAAAAATTTATGGATTAAAATTAAAAGTTGATAAGTTTGGTGGGGTGATGAACTCTAAAGCAATTTTCAAGAATTTATTTCTTTTAGTTCTTCAAAAGAAAAAGAAAATTTATTAAGGTAGATGGAGTGAAATGGAGATACATGGCACAAACAATAACCTAAAAATATATATAAATATGGATATTAAGGTATATGTGATTATTATTAATATTTAAGTGGAGCCTCCAGTCCAAGTTCTTGGTAATTAAGGGAGAGGTTGTTATTGAATATGGAAGAATAAATATATTAAATTAGCTTTTTTTTAGACAATATATTAAATTAGCTTTAAGCATGATATCAAAACAAGAATTTTGTAATTCAAATTTTAGACAATGACATAAATACAACTTTGTAGTTAAGGATATTTATTCATTTTTTTCGAAATATGATTTGTGTTCAAATTTCTACTTGACGCTTTGTTATATTAAAAAAATGGCATAATCAAGTTTTATATAGGAATAAAAGATTAAATTTATCGTAACTTATCGACCAGAATGTTGTGGATCTTGAAAATCGACATGCAGGTGAAAGAAAAGTCTTCGGAAGAAAGAAAATGGAAGGCAACTAAGGTTAACCTAGAAGACCATATATACATACCAAAATTTCCCATGAATCTCTCACTTTATGAATATGATGCTTACTTTGATGAATATGCAACAAAAACAGCTACAAAATCCTTTTCACATAGCATTCCTTTGTGGGAAATTCACATTTTCAACTACCCTACAAGCCATGCAGCTTGAAACGTCATTTTCAAAGTTCATCATTCTATAGCCGATGGCTATTGTCTTATGAACACTCTTTTGAGTTGTCTTAAGAGAGCCGATGATCTTTCTCTTCCTCTCACTTTTCCGTCTCGAAAACGCTCTCAACAACCGAACAAAGTCCGCAAACATGGTCGTTTGCCTCGTATTTTCTCTTCCGTTTGTGACTTTGTATCGAACTTTCAATGGAGTATCATGAAGAACACTTTTGTTGAAGACGAACCAACACCCATCAAACCGGAAGGAGATTCCATGCAACTCGTTAAGCCAATTGCCATATCCACTATGACATTTTCCCTTGATCAAATCAAACAAATTAAGAATAAACTTAATGCGGTACGATAATTTATATCTTTTGTTATAATTTTTTTTTCCTTCTTTTAAATCCATAAGTATTCTAAGCTAATTTATGCGTATTGTTGTATTGTCTGGCCTATTACATTTGATTGTTAAGGAAATTAAAAAATTAATTCTCAAGGTAAACAACTATAAAGAATTGTACAAATTTTCTCTAAGTATTTTATGATTATACTAGACCTTTATTTAATTAGTATGTCAATCCACGATGATTATATTAATTTTTCTTTAAAAACTCCGTGATATATTTTTTATAAACCTTGGATCAAAGGGTAAATTATCGAGTTTTGAGAGTTTGATGTGATTACTTGCATCATATAAATATCAATTAAAACATGCAAAAATGTCCGAACATAAATACTAAACAACCTTCAATTTGAATTATAAATATTTTATGTTTTATAACTTTTTTATGTGATATTGAAATTATTAACAGAGTGTGAACGATGTGCTAACTGGAATCATATTCTTGGGAATTCGACTATACATGCAAGAAGATAACCCTGAATCAAGCAAAGCAAATTCAAGTGCATTGATTCTTCTCAATACTCGAAAAGCCGAGGCTTACAAATCAATTAAAGAAATGCTCAAAACTGATACAGATGCACCATGGGGAAATAAGATAGCTTTTTTGCCAGTCCCAATTCCCAAACTTATTGATTCTACAATTTCACCTTTGGAATTTGTGAAGGAAGCCAAAGCTAAAATTATTTTGCAAAAAAGCCCTCTCTCTGTTTTCATGGCTGCTAAAGTTTTTGAAATGCTCAAATATGTGACAGGCCCTGAGGTGAACATAATTTAACCCTTCTCTTTTTTTCTTACTCTTTTTTTAATTTCCTTTTGCTTGTGTGTTATAGGTTGGTGCAAAACTGTTCAAAAGGAAGCTGAAGAATTCAAGCATTATGATATCAAATATGATTGGTCCTGTGGAGAAAATGGCTTTGGCCAATCATCCAGTTAAAGGCCTATATTTTACTGTTCCTGGCATGCCTCAGGTATATTATCTAATCATATATAATCCTCCTAACAACTAAATTTGATTTAAGAGTATGTTTTGAGTTTCAGGTTTTGTTGAGTTTGACTTAATATATACATCGATCCCATATATGTGCTATGTATATATAGATTTGTCAATTTGCGTTAAGAACACAATTGTTTGTCTAATAAAGATATGATATTGTCTATTTTAAATTTAAGAATTGGTAGCTTTACTCTTAATTTCATCCGGATAAAGTCTCCTATCAATAGATCTAATTTGTCCTTTCTACGAAACGATCATATCTTCAATGATACTCACAAACTTTACCCTATTTGTAGAAAGATATTGTTGCCTTTACTTGGTCTAATAAGTCCATTTTATTTTGGAGTGCTGGTTTGGAGTCTTAAGTTTGGTATTTGAATTATTAAATGATTTATTCTCAAATATATTTAACATGTGTCTATCTTTAATTGTAGAGTCTAATGACAACAATTGTGAGTTACATGGGAGACTTGAGGATTGTGTTTGGCTGTGAGAAGTTCTTCATAGATCAACAAAAGTTGAAGAGATGCATCGAAGATGCCTTCAACAAGACTTTCATCAATGTTATTAATCCATAATATATATCTTTTTTAGGTTTGTGGTGTGCAAAAGCTTTTTAGTTTTATGTGTTTCATTCCTACCATGGAGAATTTAAGTTTTTAATGCTTGTGAGTCTCAACAATGCAAAGTTCATGTTCAATTTAAGTTTCTATCAAATGCTAAGTCAATGCAATAATATCTACCCTATTTCTTTCATACATATGAAGTTTCATAATTATTCAATTGGATAAAAGTAGGTCCAACTTAAAATCAATTTTGGGCAGATACTTATATTTTTTTAGTACAAGGTCAAAGATACATATCAATTTTAAATTCTATTAAAAGTAAATTACTGAAAATTGAACATTAAAATATGTCTCAATTTGAATCAAGTAAATAAATCATTTTGCATCAAGTTCCAGCAACGCAAATTCCATTTTTCTCACAAAAGTAAAATTGTAAGAAACTGTGTCAGGTTCTGAATTGGAACATTACAAAGTCCTTCATATAAACTCCCACTAAATAAATTATGGGTTGAATTCATAATGTATGTGCATTACTATTTTTTATTGCCAATTATTTTTCCTTAGATAGAATCTCATACCACTAATCCAGCAAAATTATAAGGCAAAGGAACTAACTCGTTAAAACTCACATCCAAGAGCTTCAATTTGTACAAAACCTCAATTTCTGGAAATGTAAATGAACGTGGGATCAAGAAAAGCCCTTTCAAACTTTTGGAAACATTTAGGTACATGAATCCATCAAAGAATTAGAGAAAATTTTCTCCTCCAAAAAGAACAAATTTTCCTTCAAAAAGAGTACCTAACCAACACAAAGAGAAAGCTTCTTTTTATCAACAAGCCTAAAAAACACCTACACCAAAAACTAAAGCCCACACAGCAAAATAAAAACTGGATCTAGAAGGGAAAAGACTCCACTAGCAACTAGCAACTAGCAACATACAAAATCAAAGGTATATCAAAGAATGTAGAATGTTCATCTCTTTCTCTAAGAGTTAGTGAAAGATAAAACCTCCTTTTTTCGCGATTTGTAATGTTAGTTTGCCATTATTAACATATTTGTGAAATTTTATTGAAAATTCAATATAGTAGAGAACCAGAATCCCCCACCCAAGATGTTAGATGTCGAACATTCTTAAAATCGTCATATTATTTGTTAATATGACAGTCAAATAGTAATTTTCATGATTGAATCTTTGATTGTAGAGTTGAATTGAATTACATCCTTTAAGAACAACTCCAATGTAATCACTTTGCTTGTGTTCTATCTTTGTTATGTAATTTTTGAAATGGAGTGATGTATTATGTGGTTGTGTGAAATTTTGGCAGATATTCGATGGTATATTTCGTTGTTATGCAGTTGCGATCGTGTTCTTCGTGGTTCTGGCAGAGACGGAATGGGAGTTTATTCTCAAGAACTGGAAGGCTTTTGCGTTTTAACCCTAAATTCCTCAATTTCTGTAGTGATTTTGCTTTTGACTCTATTTGTTTTCCACTTCCACTTTCAACTCTGTGTATTTCGTTTTGGGGCTTTTAGGGTGTTATAAGTGTATGGCTGTTTTAGATGTAATTCTATCCGCTCATGATGCAACATGATATCATATGTTTTGTGTTTAGTCTCTTTGGTTTCCACTTGTTGATGTAATTAAGTTTACTTCAACCTACTACTTAAGCTAAGCTAGTCTTAGTAGCTCCTAATATTTTGATGGTTGAAGCTAAGAGTTGAAGTATGCTTTTATTTTAATAGAAATGGGCAAGCTCTAGCATCTATGGACTGCTCTTTAATGTTTTATTTTGCTCATTTGAAAATTAATTTCGTTCTGTCCGACTAACCATTTGACAATGGAGACACATTGCCTCTCTTTAATTGGTTGCATATGGTTTGTATTTGCGAGTGTTCGGTTTATCTTAGACGCACCTCGACTATTATAACGGGACAATTGCATGTTCCTATTACATTTGCTTGTCAAAAAAATTCGTAGAAAATTAATTTTTAAGTAGCTAACCATTATGGATTGAACTTTTCCTCTCTTAATTTAATTTCAAGGCTCTCTTGATTACTGGGCCAATTGATTATGTTTGTGTTTGTTTGTTGCTAGCACGATGTTTAAATGGAGTCTCTAGTATTTTATAGGAGAGAAACTTTTGTATTGAAAGAAGGGAAATAATGCCCTTTACATATTACATCCGTTGTTTCATGTTTGGCATTCATTTACTCCCAACAGCACAAATAAGTTTGTTTGGCATTCATTTACTCCCATCAACACAAATAAGCATTTCTTTTTTATGCATAAATTTAAACTGAATGATTTGATTATTTGATGCATATATTCATAGTAAATGTTTCCCCTCGGTCGCCGGCATGGTTGGAGTTGTTGGAGAAATGAACAGCAAGCCCACTATAGACATTAACACACCCGAGATTGCACCCATCACCTCACTCAAGTCAATCCACTTGTCTCGCACCCTACTTTGTCGTCAGGCACAACTTATTAGCTCACCCTTCAAGCCTTTCACTTTTTGTTAACTTGATACATGTGCCGGCTTAAAATTTCCTCAAGAACTACTGCTTACCTTAGAACATGCTTGATGAGGAACCCACCCCGATCCCCCACCATCACCCTTTAATTTAGCTCGAAAAAACCTCCTACATTCCACGAGATGGTTGCTCCACTTGAGCATTCTCTGTCGGCAATCATGCTTGAGTCCAAAACTTTCTACATTTTACTCCTACTCACTCAAATCCTAAATTCATCGAGGAGTCAACACACATACCCTTGAACATTCAACTTAAAAGAAACTACCTACAAATCACTAATACATAACCATCACTAACTTCCTTGATCGAAACATATCCCATTTTCTCTTCCTTTCTTATGGTGAATTTCCTATACATTCCCAAACCTTTAACATAAGTATTTATATAAATACTAACCATGCTTCTGTTACTCTTATATGTTCACCTCAATACTCCATATCTATCTGACTACAACAAGTATAAGAAATTAACATGATAGATTTTCCTCAAAACTCTCCTCACATGTGGTTGAGAAATCTCCCCGCTGGTTTGCCCAAATCTGGTCAATTCTGCTTTTCCTCTTTGTAGCCGATCTCCCCTAAAAATACTCGATCCTTTTTGCGCACCTGAACGCGCCAAAAATTCAAGATGTATACTTACTTTTTTATACCGATAGAAATGAGAAATTGGTATTTTACAGGGCTGGGTTAAGCATACAAATAGTGAGATGCAACCGCCATACTAAAATGAACCAGATGTGTTTGACTCTTTTTTTTCAATATTTTTATTTTTGTAAAGTTTAGGTTCAGGTCAAGCAAAAAATATTGTTGTTTAGCCATGTATGAGAATTTTCATAATTATGTCCAACCTTCATACCCTATTATAAAAACAACCACATCGAATTCATTCTCCTAATAAAAAACAAGTGGAATTGCATTAATAAACGGTCATTTGCAGTTTGAAAGTACTACTAATATCCCTCCTACATTGTAGGGTACTAAGGGTGGACATAAATTCCTCCGGCCGATTTCCTCGAAACCATCATATATGCTTTTTCTCCCTATCCCAGTCTTAGAAAGTTCTTCAAAATAATGCCGTCGGAGTATAGCCCACTGCCAACATTGCATGATTAATATAATGCTCATATGTTCCTTCATATAATGCTACGTACCATCAATAATAAGTTAAATCAATTAAAAAAATTAGTTAAAAAAAATTATTTGAATGGAATGTATACTTACTTTTTTTTATATCGATAGAAATGGGAAATCAGTATTTTATAGGGCTCGGTTACGCATAAAAATGGTGAGATGCAACTGCAATAACAAAATGAACAAGATGTGTTTGACTTTTTTTTTTCTTTGAACATTTTTATTTTTGTAAAGTTTAGGTATAGGTCAGACCAGACAATCAAAAAATATATTGTTGCCGAGCCATGTCTGAGAATTTTGGGCTCATAACCAAAGTCCATGTATGTATTAGTTTCTTTATATTACTTTCAAACCTAACCAAAGTCTTATAAAATCTAAATTCATAAATCTTTTACTAAAAAAACTAAATTCATAAACAACATGTTGGATAATATCAACAGTTGAGGCAATTCAATGTGTGCAAATTTAGTATGAGAATTTGAGATTTGTTTATGAATTTTTAAATATCTAATTTTGGTTTAAAAAAAAAGTTTAGGTACACACCAGGACACACAACAAAAATTTTTTGGGCCTCATAAATTTTTTCTACATTTTATTTTATTTTTTTAACTTTGTATTTTGTTTTTTTTTTTTTTTCTATTATTTTCTTAAACTTAGTTTTTTTTATGTTGCAATTTTTTTTTTAAACATGTTTGTTGACTGAGAAATTTCAGCCAATAAGAAATTGCCACATCATTTACAAATATATCTAATTAAATATTGAGTAAATTACAAATCCATATTTTTCCCAAAATTAATTGGATTAAAAGTCCGTTCGTTTGAAATCTAGGTCCATATTAAGTTGAACCTAAGTTCATATATTGGGCCCAAAGATTCACGAAACCCTAGCCGAACGAAGAGATCCAAAACGCATGAGGCTCTAACCCAAGGGTCAAATCTAAAGTTCGATAAGGCCCAAGTCCAAGGTTTAGGCCCAAAGTCCATGAAGCCCAAGTCTACAAGCCCATAGGAACTCTATAGATAGAGAGCTCTCCTCATTTGTAAAGGACTTGAACTGAGAACTAACAGAATGAAGACTCAAAAACTCCAGAGTTTTGAGCAATTCAGAACTCAGAGTATCAACTATCCAAATCCTCAAGTATTCAAGATCATTCAGCAAGTCAAAGAATTCAGAGATCAAGATTCAGAATTCAGAACTCTCAACGACAGCGAGTCAAAGAATTCAGAGATCAAGATACGACAGAGGCTTCCTCAAATCGATCGTCTCGTCACCAACATACTGAAGATTCAATCATCTTCCATATGAGAACAAGCTTCCAAGCACTCAGATCAACACCTTCGAAATCCACATCTCGAGAGAAAGAATCAAAGGAAAAATATTAGAGATTGTAAATCAAATCAATAAAAATTCAAATTCATTTACACGTGACTCATTTCTGTTTATCTCTGAAAATCTCGTGTTTACAACGTTATTTATTTATTTATTTTTCATTTTCTTGGTTAACCATTTGGCCACTTGCATTAATATGGCTTAATTTTGTAAGGAGAGGAAGGAGAGTGTTTGGCAGAAAATTTAAAATATATATATTAAAAATCCAAAACAAAGATTTTAAAAAATAAAATGTAGGAGGCCAAAATTAACACCTTTCTTAGGCAGCAAATTTTTTTTTTTTGGTGCCTAACCTATACCTAATTTTTTTGGAGTTGAATCATAGACATACATAATGTATTTTTCTTTATAACTTACTTACATTATTCTTTGTAATCTCGATTGACGGAAGAGAGGTGATAACATCATATCAAGGGAACCTAACTAGGATTATATCTCTAATAGGAGGCAATCCTTTATTTTTGTTCATTGTCTCGTGAAGGGCAGAAGAAGGGGCAATAACATAGTTGACTCATTTTCATTTTTCTTTTCACAGTTTATATATATATATATATATATATATATATATATATCCTTAAATCCAAAATTTATATTTTCTTTTAAAACTCACTTACCTTATTATTTGTCGGGCAGAAAGGGCAATAACATAGTTGATGTTCAAGATATCTTATGTATTTATAAGTTTCTTTATTTTATTTTCAAACTTAACCAAATGCTTATAAAATCTAAATCATACATGTCTGCATAGGGGCAATCCTATGTTTCTATTCATTCTTGCGCTCAGCCTTAATTTATGTTCTGTTCATACTCACGTGCAACCCTATTCTTTTCATTTTTTGTTAAATATTTTAAAAGAATTTATAAACCTTGGATCAAAGGATAAAGTATCTAGATTTGAGAGTTTGATGTGATTACTTGCATCATATAAATATCAAATTAAAAGAAAAAAAAATACTAAAAAAAAAAATCACTCGTTTGGATGAACATACCTTCAATTTGAATTACAGTTATTTTACTTTTTAGAACTTTTAAGACTATGTCTATTAAGTTCTATCGTAAAACATTTTTACGGTCATTGAACATGTTGCATCGATGTTATTAATGTTAACATTTTTGCTTTCAGGACTATATGTAACTATTTAAAATTTTTTGAAAAAAAAAATCTATGTAATTATTTATTAATTAGATTAAAATAGTTGACTCAATGGAATATGTACAGTATAAAGTATTTAGAGGTAATAAGTTTAACTCATAATAACTAATTTATCACGAATCATTTTTGATAACATAATATAGTAGTATATGCACGTAAGTGGCTCGACCCTCACAAATATTTCAAAAAAATAATTCATACAAATGTTGGAATAACCCTTTTATGTGATATTGAAATTATTAACCAAGTGTGAACGATGTACTAACGGAAACCATATTCTTGGGAATTCGACTATACATGCCCTGAATCAAGGGAGGCAAATGCAAGTACATTGATTATACTCCATACTTGAAAGGCCAATGCTCCATTAAAGAAATATTCAAAACTGATACAGATGCTCCATGGGGTAAATAAGATATTTTTTTGCCAGTGCCAATTTCCAAACTTATTGATTCTACAACATCACCTCTTGAATTTGTGAAGGAAGCCAAAGCTAAAATAATTTTTAAAAAAGCCCTCTCTGTTTTCATGGCTACTAAAGTTTTTGAAATGCTCAAACATGTGACAGGCCCCGAGGTGAATAAAATTTAACCCCAACCCCTCTTTTTTTTTACCCTTTTTATTTACCTTTTTGTCTTGTGTGCTAGGTTGGTGCAAAGTTGTTCAAAAAGAAGCTAAAGAATTCAAGCATTATGATATCAAATATGATTGGACCTGTCGAGAAAAAGGCTTGTTGAAGGCTTATAGTTCCAGGCATGCCTCAGGTATTTGTTCAAATCTTTTTTTTTTCCTTTTTTTGTGTGTACAAGGGGGTTGCAGGATTCGAACCAAACACCTTGTAGTTTAGTACATTTGAGAATTTCAGTTGAGCTATACTCACCTTATTTAGATTCTTACTTATTAAGTTATTATTTATATTTATAATATTTAAAAAGACCAAATTTCTTCTGTTGGCACATATTTATGAAGTTTGATCGCTCAATTATTGACAAGTCAATGACTGCAAGTAAAAATTTGGGCAGCTGAAAAATGAACTTTTGTGAAAAATAATTTTCTTATCCATATTTGAAATTACGATAATAAAAGTTCAAAATGCAAATTATTATAGGTTAACTCACCAATTATTATAATTGTTGGTCCACACACAAGTTTGAGTTATTACAATCCACCCTTAAACAAAGACCCAAACACCCTCTCAGTATGTTTATGGCTTCAGCAAACCCAGATCAAATAGAAAAGGTAAAAGAAAACACATCAAAACAATACATAATCTACACATGAATATCTTCAACCTCAACCTGTTAAATTACAGCTGAACCTCTCAAATAACCAATGAAGTCTACAAGACAAAGCAATTAAGAGAAAGAAAAAAAAAACTCTTAGATTACAACTCTTCAAACTTTTTTGGTTTTGATACAGACAAGAACAAAAGGATTATAGTCCAAGTTTGCAAGTGGCAAACATGAACCATGCCATATAAAATGCTGACTACTACCACCTTCAATTTTTATACAAAGGGGCCTGTAGTTAGAGGAATTTACATACCTTTCATATGGGGGTTGTTGATTAAGCATTACACAAGGAAGCTCTTTGTTTTACAAGTAACTCCTTTAACTTTCTTATAAGCTGAGGGTTGGAACACAGGTAATCTTGGAAAGATTCCCTTATACTGTGCAGTAACTCCTTGTTGTAATCACCTGATTTGATATTAAGCAACTTTGTGAAGAGATTCTTCCACAGTTCAATGTTCCAATACCTATAGAGGAAAAAAAAAAAAAAACAAGTCAGAGGGAAGAGGATGGTTGCTCTTTATAAAGCACATGCAAAATTGAAGATCTGAAACTCTACCAACCAAGAACCAGCAAGTTTAGGTTAAAATAAAACTTTAGTTCCTTGACTCTTATGTTTGTATTTATTTGATTCTTGAACTTTAATTAGTGTCCCGAGCATTCATTTTTTTTGTTTAATTTATCCTAAACTTTAAGAATATCTAATAGGTCCAGAATTTCTGATTTTGTGTCTAATAGATTTTTGACATATTTGAAAATTGAATTTGGTGACAAATGGGATTCAAACTTTCGTTTTTGTGTTGAGTAGGTTGGTGAATTTTAAAAAGTGTCTAAAAGGTCAAAGACCTATTAGATATCAAATTTAAAATTTAGAAGGTGAATGGACACAAAATTGAAAGTTCAGAACTTAAGAGATACGTTTTAAAGTTGGAAGACCTATCAAGTACAAAATAGAAAGCTCAAGAACTTATTAGACAAATGTTAAAGTTTTAGGACCAAATAGATATAAACTTGAAAGCTTAAAGACTAAAACTTGTAATTTAGCCTAAAATTTATGAACCACATAATGTATGAATGGCAGAATGAGAAAACCAGAACACAGACAATTAAAATGCCAGAATAGTAACTAATACCGCTTAAAAGATGTTTTGGGTGAATAAACAAAGCCACCATCAGATGATGCTTTTTTCTCAACGTCCATGTAGGAACCATGAAGCATAGTATGAACAACTACACAGAAGCCATATATGTCTACCTGTACAACAAAGACAAAATGCTGTTGATACAACTTCTGTTTTCCTCTTTACAATAGGTTTGAACTTTGCACTACATTTAATTGTTATAAATAACCACACTACATAAGAGACTGACCTGATGTTTCCAAGGCTTATTCTCTAGCATTTCTGTACAACGAAACCCAGAAGTTCGACAATCTCCTTTAAATTCTACATTCTCAGGAAATAATTGCAGATCTATACCTCTTCCCCAATCAACGAGGCAAAGCCCCTGCAAGATAAAGCTACAATTAATCTTAGTTGCTCTCAGCTAATGTAAATGTCATGGGAACAGTAACAAAGAAATGAATCTAAATACCTGATCTTGCCAAGGACCACTACGTTCCCGAAATCCATCTTCAGTTAAGTTGTCTCTGCATAATGGTTAACTAAAGTCCATTGGTACAGAACTATTTGTTGGCCAAAGGTGTGATTGTAAATGAAAAGTAGAGTAAACTATTTAATGAAATTAACTCTAGAACAAATTTTCTTACCTAGCATAACGAATAAGCAGATTGTCAGGTTTGAAATCCCCATGGATAATGCCAACGTTGTGCAAAGTTTCGAGCATGTACAGCATTTCTATGGTGTAATAAATACATAAAACTTCTTCCATTGTCTTCCCAAGGACTACATATAAATTTATGGCATCCTGAAAAAGGTTTTAACTAGACAGTTACTTACAGTGAGTGTTTTAAAAGACCATACAGTATATTGAGGTTTAGAATCTGAAAACTTACCTGTAATGTGCCATGAGCCAAGTAGTCACAAATAAGTATGCTATAATCAGAATAGAGATATAGCTCATGAGCACAGCCAAAACTTGACCTCTGACATTGTGAGAGATTGAAGATGAGCATAAATCCGAGTTGCTAACATTCACAAGAAATGAATGCTTACCGAAAAAATAAAAATTGAATAAAGGGGCTACTACTTACTTCCTTTGTGGTGACACGTTGATCAAGTTGACGATACATGTAGAATTCCCAAGGAAAAGGAGGCGTTTGTATCTGACAAGCATTCGAAGGGAATCACAAAATCCAAATAGTTCACATTCTGGTTTACCGTATGAATGATGCTGGAAGTAAAGAACTTGTGTAAAACTTTTATGTCAATCAATGAAAATTTTTACCTTTAGTGCTACAACATCATCTGGGTTACTGTCAAGATATGATTTATATACTTGGGCAAAGCCGCCAGTCCCTGCACAGCCTTTGATCTCATACTTCTTTCCACCTGTATATGTTGGCAAATATATTATAATATTGACTGAAGAATCGGTAGAAAGAAAACTTCTTACACAATATTTCAATAGTTTTATACATTTTAAGTGAAAATTCTAACTACTACAAATAATATAACATTACCAATCTCAATAGTTTTATTCCTGGATGAATTACGCAGTGAATTTAGAGCCATCTTTTTAGGGTAAGCTTTAGTGCTTGAATGGTAACCCTGAAGCATGGATTAAATTCATATTCAAGTTAGCTAGAGAACAATTTATTCAAACAATACAACCAGCTTGCTTTCATCATTGGCGAAATGAAACTGCACTTTCTTACCTCATACTTCAACATCTTTGGATTAACCTCCCTCAATATTTTTTTAATAACGGAGGAAGACCATGGATTCACGTAAGCTTCTACAAATTCAGTGAACTCACCACCATCATTCTGAAAGAACAGTCCATACAAGTTAAAATTCTTACATTATACACTTGAAGAAACAATAAATTTCATTTTCTCTGTACTACAAGATCACGCACCACTTTCATTGAATGAGTATTGACCAGCTCAGACATCCTATCAAGAAACAACTTTTTTGCCTTTTTCAACCACTCAAGGGGCTCGGCATTCCTATAATCACTTCAAAATGTAAGGAACAAAATAGTACAAAACATGCTAACAAGAGCAGAACTTTAACAATATCTTGTATAACTTGATAACAATGAGCTTATAGGTTCGAATCTCAATCCCAAAATGTTGTTAAATTAAAAAAATAGAGCAAAACACGCAGAACAAAAAATCCTAATAAACGAAAAATTTGCACACAAGAAAAATCATACATGTATTCAACAACATGCCCACGAGAAGGAGATAGAGGTACCTCAAGAAGCCAAGCTCATAGACCATGTTAGCCTCGCTTAACATTCCCTTGGATTCAAGGAAAGCTGCATACCAAATATAAAGCAATGAATTGCCAATGCATATCTCCTGCTCCAACAATTCCTTGAAACCGGCTTCAAAATCCTCCCTCATACCAATCTACTAACACCAACAATATAAACTTAGTTTAGCTGTTATTCAAAATCAATAAAAGGAAATTATTTATAAAAAAAAAAAGCCCAAATTTCAAAAGGGATCTAAACAGTTACAAATATAACAAAATGTCTAAATGTAAAGAAACCCTTCAATAATTGCTAAATGCCACATCTAAACCATCAAAACCTCAGGCAATGTCTATGAGACAACGACGATTAATTGCTAAATGCACAAATGTAACAGTGAAAGAAAGATAGTTACGCACAGAGAGAAACCAAATCTTGAGAAATCGGACATCGTTTCTGTACTTGACATTGCCGACGAAATTTTTAATGCAATCAGAGAGAAGATTAGTGAGATCTGGCCTCGAAACATTGCCCGAGGATGAATTTTCAAGAGCATCCTTTATGGACCTGGAATCAAAACCAAATGGAAGCCAACAATTTTATGAAACTGGATTTAAAAACGACTGGCAATTAGATCGATTACAGAGAAGAAATGGAGAAATACCAGAGCCACGGTAATAATGGATCCTGGGCGGATGTTGTAATGTTGGCGATTTGAGAATCAGGGAAGATTATCGCCATTGCTAGTACCTTTTTGCTCGTTGAAATGGGAGCGGACTGTAAACTGGCTCTAAGAAGAGCGGGCTTTTTGCAATTCAAATTTATTATAAATATAAATATCAGAACATTGTTTTTTTTTTTTACACCAGAAAATTGTTTTTATAATTATTACTTGGAATTTGGAAAATGGTTTTTGTAGGAATGTGCCGGAAAAAAATTTACAGGCAAAATATATATATATATATATATATATCAAACATACAATATAATTAATACTTATTATCCAGTATTGTTATAATATTATACTAATAACATATAATATTGTATTAATAATACATAATACTATATTAATAACATAAAATATTATATTAATATCTTAAATGATATTGTATAATGAGTATTAATCATACTATATTTTTTATAATAGATACAAATATTTTAAAATTTATTTGTATCTACAATTATTTTGTGAAATTAGACTATTGAACTCATTTTCTTATTTGGAAGTTTAAAGTAACACTCCCATTTACACTGTCGCAAAATTTAAAAAAAAATAAAAAAACCATTTACGCATTTACACTCCCATTAATGTCTATTTGCGTCCTCAAATTTTTTTTTTAAAAAATGTCTATTTGCATCAATTTTTTATAATGTCTATTTGCATTATTAATATAAATAGAAAGAGTTGTTTGGCCACTGTTCACACTAGATTTCGTGCAAAAAATATAAAAGTAAAACTAAGGGTAAACGAGGTTTGATTTTTTATTAACTTAGATTTTTGTGAGTCTACTCTAATAATTCTTTATATCGAGACGTGGACTTTGAGGACTTTTATTTGAAAATTTACATTTTTGTTTTTATACAGTAAAAGATTGAATCTTCAATTTGTCGACATAAAAAAAAAAAAAAAATTAAAACCTTTGTTGTTGAGTGTTATGAACTCTAGAGCATATCTAAATTTGGCTTCAAGCCTAGTCTATTTGATGTTTTGAGTTCTTTTTCTTATAGATATGTGGGCTTCAGCTTCATAGACATTTGGGCCTGAACTTGAATTTGAGATTTATAAATCTTTGGGCCTATTGGCCCATCTCCCCCCTCCATTTGACCGCTCCATAATTTCATCAAAGCCACTGACCTGATTACCACAGAGCGCTGCTCTGCCTACTAACTATCATGAACTTAGGTCTAATTTAATTACCTAAATTTAAAATCATCCATTCTTTTAGTACAAAAATAATCCAACTTTAAGTCTTGAGACAATGTTGATTTCTAATTGACAAAAAATTAATTTGATTTTGTCATTAATTGTAAATGGTGATGCGACCATTTTTTATTCGTCGAAATTTTTCAATCATTGTCCAACATCAAAAACCATTTTTGTCTTGCCTTTGAAGCCTGTTCTAGAATTTTATTTTGGGATCAATCTTCCTCATGTTTATTTATATCGAATCTTTAAAGTATTTAGGCTCGAGTAAAATTATTATAATTATCTTTCTAATAACTTATATTTTGGGATGCATGTTATTAATTATTATATAATAACATATTTTAAGACATACTATTATAGCATAAGAGTATTACAATAACGAGCTATATTACACAATTTATTATAATAGAGAGTTATTTTAGTTGACTTTCATAGACTAACTTACAAATTATTATAATTGGTGATTCACACATGAGTTAGAGTTATTGCAATTCAACTCAATCCACCTTTACCTGTATTATTTCAACTTTAGATTGTATCATTTTTGTTGACTAATAAAGGTTAACCAGCTCTCATTCATTTTTTTAGATTAACCACCATTAAAATGAGGTATTTGAGTTAGTGACTTCTTGATAATAACACAATGATTGTCTCTAAGGGGTGGCACGGTGGCTAAAGATTAGAGCTTTGAGGGTATGTTCTTCTTAAGGTTCCAAATTCGATGCTCAGCTGTGACGTTACTCCTTCGATGTCACCTCTGGCATAGGGACGGGCGTGGTTACCTTATTTCAAATAATAATAATAATAACACAATGATTGACTTATTCATTTGACAATAGTATACTAGTTAGTAAGTACATTAGGGCACGCTATCCTTTAAAACCAAGGCGGGTCGGCCACTCGTCAACGTTGGTGGAGTCAAGTGAACGTCCCGCACAACCGCTGTAAAACTAAAACCGCAAACAAAAAACACAAAACATGACAACAACCGAACCTATGGACAAGACTAGTGACTATAAAAAATCATACATAATCAAACCCCACCAAACATACATACCCACTTTTTACTGGCCCCCCAAATTTTTAACTTTCCACTCCAATTCCCAATTTCTTTTCCCTTTCACAAAACAACCATTCCTCTCAATTACAATACCCGAATCTCCAAATTTATATGATATTATTTATTATGAACATAGGCTTTTATAATTTTGTTTTTTGTTTCATCTAAAATATTTTATACAAATAAAAATGATTGTCATAACTTACATACTTATAATCTTCCTATCATTTAGTTGTTTGCGTACCAAAGCTTTCTCCCGCCGAACACTCTTCCTCTTTGGTCCTACCATCACAGACTCTATTGTCACTGTTCCACAGGCCCCCACCACTTCACGAGAAAGAAAGAAAATTGGGGTTTTGATTTTTGAACATTCTTCATTACCCACCCTTTGTGTACGACCATTACCAACATCTGCAAAAAAAAAACAGACACGGATTCAGAAACAATGAATACCAGATTAAAAAAAAAAAAAGGTTGCAAGTGTTTGCATTTGTGTGTGTGTTTTTGTGGTCCATTCCTTTTAGTTCAACTCTTCTCCTCTTTAAACGCCACGCCTTCCCCCTTTCTTTTCTTCAATAATTCTTCCTGTTGGTAATTTTGAAACAACAATCCATCACCAGAAACAGAGACTGATGGAGAAGGTGAAAAAGGAGGAAATTAGTAGAGAATATGATGAAGACAAGAAGAGGAAGGGTGTGATCGGCGGTGGTGGTGGCTCCGGCAAGAAGGCGGCGGCGTGTGGCGGTGTGATGCGGTGTTGTCAAGCTGAGAAGTGTATGGCTGATCTGAGTGAAGCTAAACCGTATCATAGGAGGCATAAGGTGTGTGAAATTCATTCCAAATCTCAGGTTGTGCTTGTGGGTGGGTTCAGCCAGAGATTTTGTCAGCAATGCAGCAGGTTTTTAACAAAAACAACTTGTGGTTTTTTTTGACTTTTTTCCATCTGTTTTAGATGTATTTTATGTTGTCTCTTGTGTTGATTTGACATGAATTCTTTACACATCAGCTCTCTTTGTTGTTGTTTAAGGTTTCTTAAACTCAATTGGTTTTTTTTTTTTACATCAATTTCATGTTGATTTTCAATTCTAGGCTTTTTCTTCTTACTTACTTGATTTTGGGTTGCTGATTCATCTACCTAAACAGTGACACAACTTCATCCTACACTCTACAGCTACTATATTGTCACAAACCATCATTAATTGGCATAGTGGCAAAGACGGGTTTGGAAAGCCAAAAAAGTTATAGGTTGAATTTATAATGGTCACTAAAGTAGAAATTAACTTACTACAAATTTCCTTAATAGTCAAATATTGTGTAGGCTTGTTTGTCACGTGCAAGGTGGGTGTAAGCTAAAATATCATTTTGATACAATAAACCACTTGGAAGACGTCCAAAACTACCTGATATTTCTGCAGTAAAACCAGCTCTAAGTTTTTGACCTTGGATTTTGGGTGTAGGTTCCACGAGCTATCAGAGTTCGACGAAGCGAAGAGGAGTTGCCGGAGGCGTCTAGCGGGCCACAACGAGCGTCGAAGGAAGATCTCAGCTGAGTCCAATGCTGAATGCTCCATCCGCAAAGGAACTGTTGGAACTCAGATGAAAGATAGTGTGTGTGGGCAGGTTGATGATAAGGGGAGAATTCAAATGACCATTCAAGAAAATGTTGCCTATGAACACTTCCAGATCAGATAAGTTAAACATAAACCATATCTGGCTCAAAAAGCTCTCTCTCTTCTGTCAGGTCTAGGGGTGTATTATTAAGCCTGTATTTTATATATCATAGCATAGTCTGTGTAATAAGGTCTACATGAAAGAGAAATTGCCTTGTTAGAGGATCAAGCCATCAAACTCATGATTATATATTAATCCTGTATTTTATATATCATAGCATAGTCTGTGTAATAAGGTCTACATGAAAGAGAAATTGCCTTGTTAGAGCATCAAGCCATCAAACTCATGATTATATATTATGCCAAACTTTGATTATTATCTATCAGAAAAATTCAAACTTAAGGGGTGTTTGATTTTTAGCTTCACGGAGAATTTACAAATGAGCATTTGCAATTCCTCTTAAAAAAACCACATCCAAACGAGTTATTGACTGTAATTCACATCTAAACGAAGTATTGCCAGTAATGTCTCTACAATAATCCACATCCGAAAGAGCTATTGTGTTATAACCTCAATTTCTTTTTTTCTTTTTTTTTTTTGACAGACCTTAATTTCTAATTACTTTGAATACGCTCATCCAAACACCCCCAAAGAGTTTTCATAATTATAGGTTGTTGGGTTAGTGGTCAAAGAAAACTTTTGTATCTAAGAGACTATGAGTTAAGTTTTATTTCATGACATCACTCACATACACCAAATTAATTTCTTATGAATTTTTTTGACAACAAAACAGTGTACTGTCAGTGAGGTGCGCATAAGTTGGCACAAAAAGTCACGATATCAAAAAAAAAAAAAAAAAAAAACTTTTAAGAGTAAGCCTTCAATAAAATTTTTGGAAATGATGGTGGCAGGAAACTTTCTTCTACACATGATGCTAACTGCCAAATCAAGGATTTCACAATTAAATTTTTTCTAATAACAAAGTTCATATAACCAGATTTAGCTATCTGACAAATTTTGCACTCGTAAAAAAAAATAAAAAATAGGCCCAGAGATGAGTTAATCAAATTTCGTCCACATTCTACAAAAAATCAGGTTGCGCTACCGGTCTCTCATATATTTCATCAGATCAGGGAAATGGGAGTTAAACTTCTACCTCTTAATCTCCCAAGTTAAAAATCTTTACATGGTGGGAAAAGAATATAAAATTGGTACAAATATGATAAAGTCTAAAGTTCTTAATCACGCAGCGCTTCTCTATTGTGGGGTGGGGGTTCAAGAGTTCTTGAACATACATTTTTGTGTAGCAGCATGATTTTCCTTCATCTTAACTGAGATGCTGGGCTGGACATTGCAACTTTAATCAAATTTTGCCTCTCCTTTCTTCTTTGAAGGACGCGCAAGTTTGGCGACTTGGCCTTTGTTGTTTCCTTCACAGACCTGTTTTTTTTTTCATAAGGGTAGATGAAATTCAAAAATCACTCAAAAGAAAATGTGAAATAATTGCAAAGTTTGATGAATCCAATGAGTTTTGTGTACCTTTGAGGGTGAAATGGATGGTCGAATTTGGGCACTGGTCTAGGATGGTGAACCAATGTTCTTCTCAGTTGCTTCAATGCTTTCTCTTCCTCCACCTGAAAGTATTTACTGTTAAATACTTTTAGGGAGTGCAGATTTGGCATATTGCAATAATGAGATGCAAAAGAGATCTCTCTATATATAAATAACTTACCATTTTTGCTGCATCACTCTCTTCTCTGTATCTCTTGTACATCATCTCTTTCTCCTTGATCTTTAATAAGGGTATTTCAAAATTAGCAAATAAAAACCACATTTGAAGTAGTAGAAAGTGTAACATTTGAAATATATTTGCACCTTTTGATCAAACTCTGCTCTATCCACAGCTCGATTATCAGCATGAAGATTGAATTCTTGAACTTCTGTGAGAGGTTTTCGTGATTTCTCTGGTAGTGGAATTGGGTCCCTGAGGGTTGAAACATGTTAAATCATCAACCAATAAAAAAAGTTGTGATGTTGGGTAGTAAATTTAACTATATCAACTAAAACTCCTCATTTGTGGGAAATTTAGGAATGAGACTCCCTCTCCAGTTTAGATAATTGTATCAACCTACCAGTTAAACACTACAAAAAATTTTAAAAAAATTATCTTTCTTCACCATTTATATGATTGTAAATGAAGTGTTACTTACTCTTTCAGAACCGGCTGAGCCTTGAAATTCCTCATTCTAGCCTCTTCTTCCTCTATTCTCCGTCGTTCGTCCATTTCCTTCTGTATTTCTTCTTCATGCCTCACTAGACTTTCCAATTGGAAAGGTTCAGGTTTGGTGCACTGTTTGGGCTCTGGTTTAGGAGGAATCTGCTCCAAATAAATGTTATTCATTAGCATGATTCTATTTCTATCTCCCCTAGCTCTCATAATTTGACAAGAAATTGTTGGTTATTACATACCACGGGATAATCTGTAGTATAAGGATATGGGTTAGCCCTTGGAAGAGCGGCTCTTTCTTCTTCCAATCGTTTGTGCACAAGTTCCACGAAGAATTTTCTTTCTTTCTCAGCCCCTCTTTCCTGATGTCATCAAGGAGCAAAAAGTGAAAAATAGAACACCAGTTAAAAGCTCTTGTTGGTTATAAAATGGTCACTTACCTCTGTGTAAAGATGAAAGGGGTTTGGCTTGGTGTTTCTTGGCAATGGATTCTCGCTTCGAATTTCAGAACTTATTGAGAGCTGCAAGGGGGAAGTAAAGGAAGATTATAATGTATTGGAAATTATTAATAATGCCATCACATTTGGGCAACTTTAACTTGAACAGCGGCTACCTTGTCGAAAAGATCAGCAACAACAGTTGGTGGTGGAGGAATTCTCTCATTTGTTGCAAAATGGAATTCTTGCGGTTTGGTTACATGTTTTTTCATGTTACAGAACATCCCCAACTCTCCTTTACTTTCGAATATCTGCAGCAGATCAGAAATGAAGACAAATTAATCCTATTGAACTTTACACTCATGTTTTCATAGCCAAGTACACACCTTTTTATCAAATGGCCTTGCTTTGAACTTGGGAATTTTCTCCAGTGCCTCCTGCTCAATTTCTAGGAAACTCTTCACCCGTGGTGGACGAGCCCTGAGTGATGTGTGCAGAACAGGGGTCTTTGGTTCGGTAAGATAATGTTTCCATTGAATATTCTGAAAAGAAAATTGTAAAGCCACTAACTAAATTTAGCTGATTGAAAAAAGGTGTCTGAGGGAAATATAGACTACTAATGGACTTCTTTAAGACCTGACGAGACGATTCTGTAGAGATTACTGAAGCTGAATCTGCTTGTTGGTTCGCTCTAGCCATTGTCTCAAGGTGAAATTCCTGCAAAAATCATGTAATTGATTAGTCATATAAAGTGAAACTATAAAATTCTCCATCATTCTGCCTTTTAATGCTCGCTCACCTGGAATTCAGGAGGCTGGGGTGTGGTGTTCCTTGGTACTACAGGTAATTTGGGAGTTTCCAATATCTATATATAGCATAACGTTATGAGCAATCATATTCAGTTATCGCTAACCAACCATATATTGAAGAATAGTGTTGGTGTCAAGTTCACAATATTCACCTTTTTGTTGAGTGGTCTAGCTTTGAACTTCGGCATTTTGGCCATCATCTCCTCCTCTAGCTCAGCTGAACTCTTCATCTTGACTGAACGAACTCTCTGAGCTGTTTCAAATTCAGGAACCTTTGGTCGAGTCAAAGTCAGTGGCTTCGTCTGTGTAAAACTACCACCATTCTGTAAAGAAAAGTGATCAATTATTATCAAAGAAACTCAGATCAAATGAGACGTGGGAGAGAGAGATAGGATTTAAGTCATTTACATGAGAATGAGAGTTATTGACATTAGGCAACGATAAGCCTCTGGTACTTGATTGGAACTTCCTCATCATTTCAGCCATTGAAACAAACGGAGCTGGTTCTCGAACATAAATCTTTCTTTCTTCTTTGTTAGTTTTATCAGCAACTGAAGAACAGAAGTTGGAGGTGCCAACTTTTGACTTGTGGGGCAAAGTATGGGGTTTGACATTGAGAATCTGAAACAGAATATCAGCATTATGAAATTCACAAAAACCATATATACACACAATTAAAGAACGGAGGGAACCATGTAACTACAAACAATCACCTGTCTAGACAGACCACCATCCAACTTTTGTCGTTTAATTGCCTGATTCTCTTGAGCTAAAGACGAAGTTCCACTTGTGTTTTTCACGTTAGTTACCCTGTAGAATCGTTTAGTTAGTACACATTCTACAATCAAGTCTAATCTCAGAGAGAAGATGATCAGAGAAATCCAACCTCTTCACACTATTTGGTTTAACCTTGTGAGATTGCGGTAACTGCAACTGACTTTTGGCTTTCAGAGCAGATGGATTCTTTACCATACTAGCAATCTTTCTTGCTGTCTCCTGCTTCTTGGAAGTGGCACCTCTAGTTCGTAGTTCGCCCTTATTAGTGTCCAAAGTAGGAAGGGGAGTACAAACGTCATTATGAACTTGAGAATCAAAACCACTCCGCTTCGGTTCATGATTTATCCTTTCCATTCCACCATTTGAAGAAGTTCCTCTGCATGAAACAAAAAAGTTAGCCAATAGCCAAGAACAGAAACTCGAACTTTCCCCTCCCGTTTTGAAAAAGTTCATAGAATCCAATTAAACAAACAAACTAACCCTCCATCTTCACAAGTACGAGAAATGTCCTGTTTATCTATTTTAGTTGCTTCCTTTTTGGTAGACGCCTGAAAAATATCAGATTTTATGTTCAGAGGCGAAAACAAGTCACAGGTGAATGACTCTAACCAGCATTACAAGAACTTCATACCTTCTCCACTTGGTGTTCGCTGGGATTTAACTCTTTGTTAGTTCCACTTGGCACGATTACAGTTTGAGATGTGCATGGCTCAACGCTATCAACAGAATCTGTACCGAGTTGCTCTGAATTCTGCATAAAGAACCAAATTGATGATATGGATCAGAGAGCCTTAAAAATATGCGACACATGAAAGATATATAATGAAAGAAATCGCTACCTTCTGCATTTCTTCCGCTTGGTTGAAATCGCACAAGTTCTCAACCTTAATCGATCTAGCAGTTTTGATTTTTGGCATACAAGCTGCAAAAACGGATCAGAATTCAATTTATCTCTATAGTTTTTTTTATCAATAACAATATAAAATAATTATGCATCCACTTCAATTGACAAAAGAATCCCAAATTACTCTTCAGACATGAATCCAGGATTCGAAACCCTAAATTAGTGGCTCATTGAATAAAGTTTTGTGACTGTTTATCAAAGTTTTCACTATGATTTTCAATTTCACCAATCAAACCAAAAGATGCGCATATTCTAATTTCTTTAGAAGTCAAAAGGCAGCTATATCAAACTTCGTAACTGCCTAATCTGGCAAAAGAAAGGTATAATTTCCTAAACTTCCTTTACAAATCAAGAACGTCTTCAGCAACTTACACTTTCAAACGTAACTACTGAATCAACAAAAAAATGGAAGAAAAATCGAGTATCGCAATTCAAAAGATCAAATTCACGATCATTTTCTGGCCAAGATTACTTCAAACCGTAACCTCCATTGCTTGCAAACAAATATTAGTAGAATCTAATCATAATCACACATTTCCAGTCCCAAACTTCCTAAAAAAGTCTAGAAATTTTGCCGAAAAGAAACTTTAACAACCTAAGATCAACAAAATTGATCAATTCCACTTCAAGAAACCAAAAAGAATAGCCGAAAACGAAATTAAGAAGGATTCGGTTAGAAATGAGTGAGAGAAACATACGCGAAGGAGCATAGGAGAGAGCGGTGTCGAACCAGAGTTCAGCTTCGCACTTATCCTTCTCGGACTCGCCATTGATGAAATCGAAGAAGCGAGGGGCAGAGAATTCGTACGCTTCGTCGATCATAATCGACAGATCGATGTTCGAATCATCAACCGTAGCCATCAAAGATTTCCAATTTCCTTCAAGAACAGAGATAATTTAGGAGGCTAATTGAAGAACCGGAAGAACAATATCTCGTGATCGGAGGAGAAATAGAAGGAGGAGATGGTATTGTTGTCGACGAGATTAAGCGCAAGTGAAAGTGATAAATGCGGAGAAGAGAGAAATATAAACGTTCATTGGAATCTATAACGGTTAGAAATTTTAAATGTTGGGAATTGTCCAACGGCCATATTAGGGAGCTCTTTGAAAACATATTGCAGTCTCTAACGGCTATATTTCACTCTACAGTACAGTCTGTTCTTAATCGTATATGGCGTCGTTTTAATTTCCGTGTAGTGAAAAGGCTAATACGGCGTCGTTTTACTCGAGTTTTATTTAATGGATTTTGAGAGGCCCAAATACAATGGACTAGAAGCTAATTCATGGAAAGGCCCAATCTCTTAATTATCGAGTTATATATTTATATATATTAGTACATTATCAAGTCATATATAGCACTGTATTGTCATAGAAATATTTCGTAATATATATTGGGCAATTTCAGTGAATCGGTAAGTTTAACATTAAGTTTTTTCCAACACTCTTGTTGTCTGCCGACACACATCATCTTGGATTCTTTTTTAAACAAATTTAAATTGTAAAAAAGTGTTTTATATATCAAAGTTGGCTTGAACAGTAGTGGATATAGAGAAAAAAAAATGAAAACAAATATAATAATTTTGTTTTACCACTCAGCTGCTGTCTGTATGTTGTTATGTAAAGTTACCTAATTAGGTAATTATCTATTAGAAAAAATACTTTTTAAGTCCTTACCTTTTGTTTGAGTTTCACTTTAATTCTTAAATTTAAACATCAAACATTTTTACCTTAATATTTCAATAATGTATCATTTTAATTTTTGAGATAGCGAAAACGTGAGTGAGATAATGGAATGCTGCCGAAGATAATTACTAAATTAATTTTAAAATACAATAAATTAATGATGTTGTTATTATGATACTTACATGAATATTATTTCTAAAAAAATCATTAAAATGGAAAATCAAAAAACCCAACAACTTTTTAATGATAAAATAAAACTATCTTATCACCTTCTAACTCCATTGAACTACTCCCTCAAGTCTGCAATGTTTCTTCAAAAAAAAAAAGTCTGCAATGTTTGAAAAAAATAGAGCACCACTAAAAAAAATTAAAAGAAATTACAGGTATATAAACACGGCCAAATGCAAAGTTACAAAACAGAGCATTAAAAAGTTTTTTAAGTATTTTTTTTAGTCAAACCAACTACAAAGTTATAAAAGTTCAAGGCTCGTTCAACACTCATATTTTATTATTTGGAACTCTAAAGTCGTAACTTCCAAAGAAAAGACAGCGAAAAATACCATTTAATCTGGAAGAGGAAAAAAAAACCCCAAATGGGCTTCAAATTGGCCGTAGTGAAGCTTTTTTTTTAGTAGTGGCGGTGATGCTGCCCGGTGCCGCCGTTTTCCGGCCGATATTGGACGGTCGACGGCAGCTGAAGAATGGGACAAATTGAAGATAATTTCTTTAAGTAGATAAGGCAGATGATTACTTGAGAGCAAGAATGGAGTTCCCTGAATCAGTTACCACGATTTCTCGAGACCGAGAGAGATCCAAATCTAAGAGACTGGCTCTGTTTATATGTCTGTAATTTCTTTTAATTTTAGGGAAGAAAGTGAAACTCCAACAAAAAATTAAGGACTAAAAAGATATTTTTTCCTTACCTATTTCATTTTGAGGGTGCAAAAGTTTGTCCAACTCTATTCCGGATATGGGCTTGATTTTTTGTTGCTTTAATGGGTCTGGATCATCGTGGGCTTTAAGTAATGGTTAGGCCCATTTATGTGTGGATTGGATTGTCAGGCCATGAAACATGCTTAGCGAAATCCAAAAGGATTAGTGGCATGATGGTTTCGTTGTTTGGTGGAAATTCAATTCAAAATCAAGGTCACGAGTTCGATCTTAAAAATCGATATTTGACTCTCATTTATTTGGAAATAATAATGTTATTTATATACGATTTGTAGTTTTTTTCTCCCACTTATACTAAAAAAAATGTTCATTGCTTATAAAAAGTCTTTTTGAAATTTGATGTAATATAAGTGTGGGACAACTAACATAACAAATCAAAGTAAAATGTGTTTTGTTAAAGAACGAATAAATAATCAATGTCAAATGGCATGGTTAAAAAACAACTCTATCTACCCACACAATAAATTAATAAATAAAGTTTGAATGAAGTTTAAGAAAATCATTTAGTAGAAATTCACATGTACTTACTAATTAGATTCACTCTAATATTGATGCATGCAAATATCTTTCGTAGGAGGGATATTAAAAAATCACAAGACTCACTTGAATCTTACATTGTAAATCAATAATAGAGATGTAGGATACAAGTTTTAGCTATGTTCTTGCCTGCTATACAAATCCAAGGGAACAAACTTTACTTTAATCTGTCTTTATAAAATGGCCCGAGATGCGTCAGATGAGTAGGAGCCAAAATGCGAAAATCAAGACTAACCATTTTCTTTGGTTTTCGATTTTAAAAAATAAAAATTGTTTGATAATTATTATTATTTAAAAAAAAAAAAAAAACTAAAAACTAAAAATATGTTTGATAATGGTTTTTGGTTTTGTAAAAAATCAAAATTATTATTTTAATATTTAATAAAATAA